>SJYC01119986.1:0-38887 GCA_006408675.1 Madoqua kirkii
AGCTGAAACTCAAATACTCTGGCCACCTGATGCAAAGAGCTGACTCATTTGAAAAGATCCTGATGCTGGGAAAAACTGAAGGCAGGAGGAGAAGGGGATGACAGAGGATGAGATGGTGGGTGGCATCACTGACGCAATGGACATGAGTTTGAGTAAACTCTGGGAGTTGGTGATGGACAGGATGGCCTGGTGTGCTGCAGTCCATGGGGTCACAAAGAGTCGGACATGACTGGGCAGCTGAACTGAACTGATGGAGTTAAAGTTTCCAATTATTATTGCATTACTATGAATTTCTCTCTTTATGTTAGTTAATGTTTGCTTTATGTTACTTGCTTTAGGTTAATATTTGCTCCTATGTTGGGTGTATATATATATATATATAGGCAATTTTTATACCTTCTTGTTGGGTTGATCCCTTTTCATCATGTAAAGTTTTTCTTTGTCTCTTGTTGCAGTTTTTGTTTTATAGTCTATTTAATCTGATGTAAATATTGCTACCCCTGCTTTATTTTTATTTCTGTTTGCATGGAAAATGTTTTTCCATCTTCTAACTTTCAGTCTACATGTGTCTTAAAACTAAAGTGTGTTTCTTATAGGCAACATGTCTGTCTTATTATTTTTATGCATTCAACCTCTCTATGTCTTTTGATTAGAACATTTAACTCATTTATATTTAAAATATTTTTAATATTTATGTACCCATTGCCATGCTGTTTTTGTTTTCTGGTTGTTTTTGTAGTTCTTTTTGTTCCTTTTTTCTCCTTTTACTTTCTTCTTTTGTAATTTGATGACCACTGTAATATAATAATAATAATGTTGTTATAATATTATGCTTGGATATATCTCCTATAGATTTTTGATGTTCTCTATGTCTTTTGATTAGAACATTTAACTCATTTATATTTAAAATATTTTTAATATTTATGTACCCATTGCCATGCTGTTTTTGTTTTCTGGTTGTTTTTGTAGTTCTTTTTGTTCCTTTTTTCTCCTTTTACTTTCTTCTTTTGTAATTTGATGACCACTGTAATATAATAATAATAATGTTGTTATAATATTATGCTTGGATATATCTCCTATAGATTTTTGATGTGTGTTTACCATGATATATATATGATTATTTTAATTGATGGTTTCTTAAGTTCAAATACATTCTAAAATTTCAGTATTTTTACTTACCTCTCCTACCAGTGTTTAAAGGTTTTGACCTCATATTTTACATCTTTTTCTTCTGTGTATTTCTTAACCACTTATTTAGATATAGATGATTTCACTACTCTTTATAATCCCAATAGCTATCAATCCAGAGAAGGCAATGGCATCCCACTCCAGTACACTTGCCTGGAAAATCCCATGGATGGAGGAGCCTGGTAGGCTGAAGTCCATGGGGTCACGAAGAATCAGACACAACTGAGTGACTTCACTTTCACTTTTCATTTTCATGCACTGGAGAAGGAAATAACAACCCACTCCAGTGTTCTTGCCTGGAGAGTCCCAGGGATGGCAAAGCCTGGTGGGCTGCTGTCTATGGGGTCACATAGAGTCGGACATGACTGAAGCAATTTAGCAGCAGCAGCAGCAGCAGCAGCGGCGGCAGCTATCAATCCAAGACACAACTGGGTTGGAATTACTTTCCTAAAACTCTTATGATCAAACCGTGCTCTTTTTGGACTCTTCTTATTTTACTATCAACATACCATCTGCAGTGACTCCAGAGTAATCATTATCAACATTTTCCTTTTGAGAAAGAAACTTCTCAGTTTACAAAAGAGGCCCAGTGACTCTGATAATTCTTGGGGACACAGCAAAGCAGGCAGCTAACCTTCTTCAGGGTGCCCTAGTAGATCTTGTTGAAAGTGTCTATGCTCAAATTCAATTAGATAACCTTACTTTGACTTCGTTTTACTCCCTATCTATTTATTCTTGCAAGAAATACTAGTTGCTTTCTTGGTTCACTACGAATGGTACTGTGTTAGGAAATATGTTGATTGATGAGTGATCAGATATGAGGATGAAATATGGTTTTAGGATCCATAGTCATTTACATAGTAAAAGTCAGAATATAACTAGGAAGACAGAAACCACAATGTTTGAAATGAAGTTGAAAGTAGGGAATTTTTAATGCAGATACTGAAAAGCTTAAAAAAAAAAACCCCAAGCCATGAGATGAGCTCAGGATGAGCACCAGCAGGACTGCAGCTAGAGGGACAAGTTTGGGGGGGGTCTTGGCCCAATGGGGTCTCAGAGTAGAGGCTGGACCACGGCTGGAGGGACAAGTAGGTGGTATTGGCCCAATGGGGTATCAGTGGAGGCTGGACCACGGCTGGAGGGACAAGTGTGGGGGGTGTTGACCTGATGGGGTCTCAGAGTGGAGGCTGGACCACAGCTGGAGGGACAAGTGTGGGGATTGTTGGCCCAATGGGGTCTCAGAGTAGAGGCTGGACCGTGGCTGGAGGGACAAGATGGGAGTGTTGCCCTGCTGGGGTCTCAGAATGGAGGCTGGACCATGGCTGGCCTGACAGTGGGGGCCAAGTTGTGGCAGGAGTGCCCCTGGTGACCAGAGCAGGGTGTTTCCAGGGGAACCATCCAGAAGCCTGCCAAGGATGGGCTTTGGGTAATGTAGCCACAGGGGTCAGGCCTGGGAAGGGCAGGCATGCATGTGGGGCAGATGTGTCCAGGATGCTGACTCGTGGATGAGTTACTCTGGTGTGAAGCACTGTGCTGTTGAACTCTCAGCAACACGGTGACAGTTTTGTGTGGTTGGCAAGAAGAGTTGATTCTAACTTCATTTTTTAAGAAAACAAATTTTTATTTTGTGTTGAGGGATAACTGATTAATAATGCTGTGATTGTTTCAGTTGAGCTGAGAAGACATTTAGCCATATATATACATGTATCCATCCCTCCCATTGCTCACCCCCACTGCCACCTTGATGCTGTTAAAGTGCTGCCCTCAATATACCAGCAAATTTAGAAAACTCAGCAGTGGCCACAGGACTGGAAAAGGTCAGTTTTCGTTCCAATCCCAAAGAAGGGCAATGTCAAAGAATGTTCAAACTACTGCACAATTTGCATTCATTTCACATGATAGTAAAGTAATGCTCAAAATCCTTCAAGCTAGGCTTCAGAAGTGTGTGAACCAAGAACTCCCAGATGTTCAAATTGGATTTAGAAAAGGCAAAAGAACCAGAGATAAAATTGCAAACATCTATTGGATTATAGAAAAGCTAGAGAACTTCAGAAAAACATCTACTTCTGCTTCACTGACTATGCTGAAACCTCTGTGTGGATCATAACAAACTGTGAAAAATTCTGGAATAGATGGGAATATCATACCACCTTATCTGCCTCCTGCAAAACCTGTATGCATGTCAAGAAGCAGTTGTTAGATCGAGACATGTAACAATGGACTGGTTCCAAATTGGGAAAGGAGTATGTCAAGGCCATATGTTGTCATCTTGCTTATTTAACTTCTATGAAGAGTGTATCATGCAAAATGCTGGGCTGGATGAAGCACAAGCTGGAATCAAGATTGCCAGGAGAAATATCAATAACTTTAGCTATGCAGATGACACCACCCTTATGGCTGAAAGTGAAGAGGAACTAAAAAGTCTCTTGATGAAGGCAAGAGAAGAGTGAAAAAGCTGGCTTAAAGTTCAACATTCAAAAAGTGAAGATCATGGCATCTGGTCCTGTCACTTCATGGCAAATAAATGGGGAAACAATGGAAACAGTGAACAGAGTTTATTTTCTTGGGCTCCAAAATCACAGCAGAAGGTGACTGCAGCCGTGAAATTAAAAGACATCTGCTTCTTGAAAGAAAAGCAATGATAAACCTAGACAGTGTATTAAAAAGCAGAGACATTGCTTTGCCTACAGAGGTCTTTGTAGTTAAAGCTATGGTTTTTCCAATAGTCATGTATGGATGTGAGAGCTAAAAAATAAAAAAAGGCTGAGTGCTGAAGAATTGATGCTTTTGAACTGTGGTGTTGGAGAAGACTCTTGAAAGCCCTTTGAACAGCAAGTAGATCAAACCAGTTCATCCTAAAGGAAATCAACCCTGAACACTCATTGGAAGGACTGACGCTGAAGCTGAAACTCCAATACTTTGGCCACCTAATATGAAGAGCCAAATCATTGAAAAAGACCATTTTGCTGGGAAAGATTGAAGGCAAGAAGAGAAAAGAGCGACAGAGGATGAGATGGTTGATGGCATCACCGACTCACTGGACATGAGTTTGAGCAAAATCCAGGAGATGGTGAAGGATGGGGAAGCCTGGTGTGCTGTAGTCCATGGTGTTGCAGAGAGTCAGACATGACTGAGCAACTGAATGGCAACAGCTTTCTCCCCCAAAATCTCCTCCCATCCAGGCTGCCACATAACATTGAGCAGAGTTCCCTGTGCTATACGGTAGGTCCTTGTTGATTATCCATTTTAAATATACAAGTATATACTTTTTGAAAGAAATTTTATAGAAAAGGAAATGATGACTGGAGACTTGAGGAGTCTGACCTTCTTTCTATGTGTGATTTTTTAGGCCTGACCACAAGCAATTACAAAGGTTTAGCTGGCAGACCTCCTGCAGGGCTGCCCTGCCCGCAGCAGACTGAGTGGACAGCCAGTGCAGTGTGGTCCTTGGGTGGGGGTTAAGGACCCAGGCTCCTCCGGCCAGAAGAGTGAGATGAATGGAGAGAGTCACATGTCTGCACTCTTAGCCCAGGTTCTCTCACCCTAGTTCTCTTTATCTGGCCTCCTTAGAATTGAACTATACATACATATTGAAAGTGACAGGGCTCAGATATAAATCCCTCATGGTTATGGGCCATAAAGTTTGGTAAAATAACACACATACACATATATATACCATGTAAAAGGCTGAACCATGCCTGTCTGACTCTCAAGCCCATTTACTTTCATGGCCTGAGAGACTGGACATTCTCTCAGATCTCCAGATTGTGTTCAGACCTCATCCAGCATTTCTGGCTTACAGTAAGGCTCAGAGGAAACACAGCCTCTTTGGCATTCTAGGAGTACTGGAGGCATATATCGCTGGTCATTGTCAGGAGCTCAGTGTCTGAGTAGGAGCATGAGAGAACTCTCGTGAGACATCTGTCCTGCTGTTGATTGTCAGGGCTGATTCGGGTATTAGGGCTTACAGAGGGTGAGCTCCCTTTTTCCCCTTAGGTCATCATGGCCATGCCTCACAAAGCTGCATGTCTAAGAAGGCTAGTTTCCAAGAGAGAGGTCCATGCTTTGCTTAAGGTTATATGAAGAGTTCGTTTCCCTTTGTGTTAGAGATATAAATCTCTCTCAATCTGAACTTAAAGTTTCATTAGATGGGGGTGGAAGAAGAGAGTGAGATGAATGGAGAGAGTCACGTGGATGCAGTATCATATATAAAACAGGTAGTCTGTGGCATTTGCTGTATGCCTCAGGGAACTCACACTGGGGCTCTGTAACAACCCTGAGGGCTGGGAAAGGGTGGGAAGTGGGAGGGATGTTCAATAGTGAGGGGACATGTGTACACCTATGGCTAATTCATGTTGATGTATGGCAGAAATCAATATTCTAAAACAATTACCTTTCAATTAAAAATAAATAAATGAAAAAGATTCATTAGAGCGCATTCTGTTTCTCTTAGTGTTTTTACATAATAGTTGTTCATGAAAGAAGATATGTAGATGGTCATCAAGTGAATAAACTATATGTGTCAGTGTTATAAAACCACCACATACCTAATTAGGATAAGCAGATGCCCAGAGGATTTAAAATACTCTGCGAATGCACTTCTTTGAGTTTTTATTGCTCTGTGAGTAATATTGATACTACGGGAGGGCACACAATCTTAAAAAAATAATGAAACTACATTCTGAAAATCTGGCTCAAAGAAGGTGTGAATTGTCTAATGTAGTCATCACCTTAAACTTTTCCTGGCATCTAAGATCCGGGAAACAGTATCAGCTTTCAGATTGAGGCAAAACGGCAGGCTCTGCAGATCCCTTCTCCTCTCCTTCTGGCTCGTCTTTTCTCTTTCCACTGGATTTCTGAATATACTTCTCCACTTTTGGAGGAGATAATTAGGTAATTAAATGTGTGGGTTTCAAAGATCACTTGTTGGACCAAAGGCTATATGGAATAGGAACTGCAAATCCAAGCTTGTAGGTGATTTCAACAAAGTTCTTTCTTTTCTGTATAATTAGATTTGTAAGAAGTTGAAAGCAAGACTTTCTGCAGATAAACTGTGGGGCAGATGAGTGCCCCAGGAAAATTGATAATTGGCTAGGCTAGGCTGCAGTTTTTCTGAGCTCTTTGTTATGAAGGTTTAATGGTTATTTCTTTACCTGCAGAGTTTTCAGGCTCTGAAGTCAAGGTAAGACCTATGTGTTCTTAAGTAATTTGCACTGAAGCTGTGCTCCACCAGAATCTCAGCAATACTTCAGTCATTTGGTCCTGCAGTCAGTCATTTATTCATTTGCTCTGTCTTTACTGAGTGCCCGTGAATGTCATAACCTGCTCTACACTAAGAAAGCAGCCTTCAGCTATAATCCAATCTAAGGGCTATATGGGGCAGTCTACCTCTGCAGTCATTATTTTTATTTTCAAGAACTTATCTCTTGATTTACCCAGCCAAGCATATTAAATAGCAAAGGCTACCTTAAAGTTAAGTTTTAAAAGAATCCTCATGGTGGTTCTATTTGGAAAGTTGTTGTGGATGCCTGTCAATAATCAGCTTAAGTCAAGAGTTAATCTTGATTGCTTTTCACTTCTTCCCCACTGGTCTCAGGATCCCGAGGTAGTGCAGTTTCCTTTGGCTGTGATGGCTTCTCTGCTCCTTCTCAGAAGTGTTGGCCATAGGGATAACTTCTGCTGTGTACCTTTGAAAAGGTCCTGGTTTCTTCACTCACAGAGAAATCCGATGAATGAATTTGGAGAATTCTTGGCTATTTTCTTCTGGGGCCCCCAGTGAGGAAGAGGGCAAGCTCTACCCCGCAGTTTCCATAGCACATTAATCCTGCCTCCCAGAGGGCTTCTCTACACACTCAAGAGATGCTTCTGTATTGTGCTCCCTAAAAATTAACCCAAAACTGGAAAAGCAGAAATCAATAGACTTTGCTCTACCCTCTGCATTTCTTTCTGTTTAGTTCAGTCGCTCAGTTGTGTCCATCTCTTTGTGACCCCATGAACCACAGCACGCCAGGCCTCTCTGTCCATCACCAACTCCCGGAGTCCACCCAAACCCATGTCCATTGAGTTGGTGATGCGATACAACCATCTCATCCTCTGTCATCCCCTTCTCCTCCTGCCCTCAATCTTTCCCAGCATCAGGATCTTTTCAAATGAGTCAGCTCTTCACATCAGGTGGCCAAAGTATTGCAGTTTCAGCTTCAAAATCAGTCCTTCCAATGAACACCCAGGACTGATCTTTTTTAGGATGGACTGGTTGGATCTCCTTGCAGTCCAAGGGACTCTCAAGAGCCTTCTCCAACACCACACTTCAAAAGCATCAATTCTTCGGTGCTCAGCTTTCTTTATACATGACCACTGGAAAAACCATAGCCTTGACTAGATGGTCCTTTGTTGACAAAGTTATGTCTCTGCTTTTTAATATGCTGTCTAGGTTGGTCATGACTTTCCTTCCAAGGAGTAAGCATCTTTAATTTCATGGCTGCAGTTACCATCTGCAGTGATTCTGGAGCCCAGAAAAATAAAGTCAGCCACTGTTTCCCCGTCTATTTGCCATTCTTTGGGTACATATTTGACTGCCTCACCTGGTCTGCCTCTATAGCATCTCCAGATAACCTCAACATGGCATAATATGAAGGCCTTAGCCTTTTTCAGAGCCGTAGCCAGGGAGTTTAACAAGGTTAAAAAGGAAATAGAGTTTATTATTCACAGCAGCTTATATCTTAACAGAATAGGCAGTACTTATACATTTGTGACTTTGGGGTAAAGCTGAAGTGGGACAATGAGTACCCTACACTGGGATTTTGGATTCTAAATCAGCACATCACACACAGAGCTTGGGCTCGGACTTTAAGATTATGAGGTCATGCTCTCATGGGGCTCACAGTCTTGCAGAGACACAGGTCAGTAAATAGATACGCACAGCAGGGCAAGCACTTGGGTGGATAACAGGCTGGTAGAGGGAGCCATGAGGACTAGCTCTGTCTCTGCGAGTGAGTTGGGTGCTAGAAGGTTGGATGTCAGGGTTAGGTTTTGGAAGATGGAGATAAGAATTCTCTATTCCTTGCTTTTAGAAAGCCAGGAGCAAGTCTTGCCAAATATCACCTCTCTCTCGACCGTTCATTCTCCTGCTCTTTGCTTGGCTGGCTCATTCTCATCTTCCAGGTCTCAATGGGAATCTCCTCTGCAAGGTCACCAGACCTTTCTCTGAACCACTCCATTTCTGCACCCTCCCCAACCCCCACAGCAGGATGTGAGTCTCCATCTCAGCCTGCATCATGGCACAGAATGGACCATTCCAGGGGTGGTTTTTGAGCTTCTTCCCCACTGGACAGTTAGCTTCTTATGGAAGAAGAATAATGTCTACTTTGGCTGTACTGCTGGGAATTCAAGAGTAATTTCTAATGCTACAAAAACGTTAGTGTTCGTTAAACACTCGTTAAACACTGTTGAAGAGTCGGGTGGATGTAGCTTTTCTTGCGGGTGTAAAGAAAAGCTAGAATTTAGCTTCTACCTCCTTTGTTGATATAGAGATGACATCAGATGATTTATTTATTCCAAATGGTCAGTAATGAATATAATTTCTTGTAAAAGGCACTGAAACATATCCTTGTAACTTACATAATGGTGTTGAGGAGTCATACCGACAGCTTAAGGTCCTAATACTTTTTCCTTGAAAATGAAATTGCTACAGAAATGTTTCTTCACATTTCAGAGCCTGGAAAATAAACTTCAGTAGCTATTTCCTATTCCATCTAGGTTGAGTTTCCCCCACCACTACTTAAGGCTGTCTAAAATTGACATCTCCCTCTATTTGCACTTATTTCTCACTATTTCCTAATCCACAAGTTGCACTTAGGTCTTATGCTAAATTCCCACCCATTTTTCTTCCTCCTCAGATGCTTCTTTGTCTTCTGCTGGGGACGCTCCTCACCCTCCGCCTTCACCTACAGCTGCCAGCCTTTGTCTCCTGTCCTTCTCACTGCTCTAGCCCTCAGCACCTCTCTGTTCTCTGGGCCCCTCACACATCTTATCATGTATCTCTTGGTTCTTTCCAGACCGGTGGTATTCAGTGTGGGCTCACGTGTGTTGGGCTTAATCCTAATCTTCCTACCTAACAAGTAGAGTTAATGTATCTTTGAGATGCAAAAGAGATAAAACTCTTCATGTAACTGGCACCAAGGAAATGTCAGCTGCCTCTTATTCTAATTTGTAATGAAACCCAGTGCTGAGCACAGCATGTGTCTAAATTAATGGGATTTGATTGGTTGATTCCTAGTGAGGGGCTAAGATGCAGTTTGGGGCTAAGATGTGATTGACTAAAAACCAAAGAATACCATCACTGAAATTAAGGGAAACTGTTTTTATTTTCTCTCTTTAATAGCTTGAGCCATTATACAGAGGATCATTTTGTCATTTTACTCATGGAAAAAAGAGCACTTGTTTTTTTGTTGTTTTTTTGATGACTAGGTAAAACACAGAGGATTTTTAGAGTAGTGGAAGTACTCTGTATGATACCATGATGATAGATACATGTCATTAAACATTTGTCCAAACCCAGAGGATGTTCAACACCAAGAGAGAACCCTATGGTGAACTGTGGACTCAGGGTGATGATGTGTCAATGGAGGTTCATCAGTTTAACACATGTACCATCTGGTGGAGGGTGTTTACAATGGGGGAGACTATGTGATGTGGGCAGGGGGTGTGTGAGACAGCTTAATACCTTCTTCTCAATTTTGCTATGAACCTGCTCAAAAAGGTATGAACTACTGTTGTACATGTGTAGAAGATAGTTTGAGGAAATTTTAGTCTAATAATTGTGGTACTTCACAAATTCTCTTGGAACAGGTCCCTTGCAAGCATAATGGGAAGGGATACTAGCAAGTTAACCAACCCCATTTACTGATCACCAACCAAGGTCCCAGTTTGGGGGCCACAGGAAACAAAAGGTAATAGACACTAAGAACCAAGTTGGTAAAATGGCTGGATATTGTTTACAGGACTTTTACCTGCTTGAGTCTCCCACAGTTCTCTTAGTCAGCCTTCTTTGCCCCTTCACTCACCCTCTCTCCTTCTTTCTCTCATACACACACCCCTCACACACTTGATGCACCTCTCCAGTGCAGGGACCTATCCTGGCTACCAGGTGCCACTGTCCAAACCCCATGGGACACAGTGTGTGCTGAGGTTGAACTGAAACTTGCCAACAGCCCATCTTGTGTCTTGAAAACAGAAAAAGACGGAGGATAATGATTCGTTTCTATGCGCATGTCCAGATAGTAACTCTCACTTCTTAATCATGTCCCTCTGGTCACTGACCTCTTGGATGCAATGTAGTTTTGTAAGTAAGTGGAGGATGTTTTAGCAAGGTATGAAGCACTTTTTACCAGATCAATGTACAGAGGGTACAGGTTATGGTTCTTTCAGAAGTGGACCAGGAAGGGGACTGAGTACTCCCTCAGTTCAGGTCAGTCACCCAGTTGTGTCTGACACTTTTGACCCCGTGGACTAAAGCACGCCAGACCTCCCTGTCCATCACCAATGCCCAGAGCTTGCTCAGACTAATGTCCATCAAGTCCGTGATGCCACCTGACCATCTCATCCTCTGTTGTGCCCTTCTCCTGCCTTCAATTTTTCCCAGCATCAGGGTCTTTTCCAATCAGTCAGTTCTTCGGATCAAGTGGCCACAGTATTGGAGTTTCAGCTTCAGCATCAGTCCTTCCAATGAACACCCAGGACTGATCTCCTTTAGGATGGACTGGTTGGATCTCCTTGCAGTCCAAGGGACTCTCAAGAGTCTTCTCCAACACCACAATTTGAAAACACCAGTTTTTTGGCACTCAGCTTTCTTTGTGTTTCAGCTCTCATATTCATACATAACTACTGGAAAAACCATAGCTTACTATATGGACCTTTGTCAATAAAGTAATATCTCTACTTTTTAACATATTGTCTAGCTTTGTCATAACTTTCCTTCAAAGGAGTAAGCATCTTTTAATTTCATAGCTGCAGTCACCATCTGCAGTGATTTTGGAGCCCAAGAAGATAAAGTTTGTCACTGTTTCCATTGTTTTTCCATCTAGTTGCCATGAAATGATAAGACTGGATGCCATGATCTTTGTTTTTTCAAAGCTGAGTTTTAAGCCAGCTGTTTCACTCTTGTCTTTCACCTTCATTAAGAGGCTCTTTAGTTCCTCTTCTCTCTCTCCCATAAGGGTAGTGTAATCTTCATATCTGAGGTTATTGATACTTCTCCCAGCAATCTTGAATTACAGCTTATGCTTTATCTAATCTGGCATTTGTCATGATGTACTCTGCATAGAAGTTAAATAAGCAAGGTGACAACATTCAGCCTTGATGTACTCCTTTACCAATGTAGAACCAGTTTGTTGTTCCGTGTCCAGTTCTAACTGTTGCTTCTTGACCTGTGTACAGATTTCTCAGGGGGCAGGTGGTAAGGTGGCTTGGTATTCCCATCTCTTTAAGAATTTTCCATAGTTTTTGTGATTCATGCAGTCAGAGGCTTTAGCATAGTCAATGAAGCAGAAGTAGATATTTTTCTGTAACTCTCTAGCTTTTTCTATGCTCCACAAATGTTGGCAATTTGATCTCTTTTGGTTCCTCTGCCTTTTCTAAATCCAATTTGAACATCTGGAAGTTCTTGGTTCACATACTGTTAAGCCTAGCTTGGAGAATTTTGAGCATTGCTTTGCTAGCGTGTGAGATGAGTGCAATTGTGCAGTGATTTGAACATTCTTTGGCATTGCCTTTCTTTGGAATTGGAATGAAAACTGACCTTTTCCAGTCCTGTGGCTGAGTTTTCCAAATTTGCTGCCATGTTGAGTACAGCACTTTAACAGCATCATCTTTTAGAATTTGAAATAACTCAGCTGGAATTCCATCACCTCCACTAGCTTTGTTCGTAGTGATGCTTCCTAAGGCCCACTTGACTTCACACTCCAAGATGTCTGGCTCTAGGTGAGTGATCACGCCATCATGATTATCTGGGTCATGAAGATCTTTTTTGTATAGTTCTTTTGTGTATTCTTGCCACCTCTTCTTAATATCTTCTGCTTCTGTTAGGTCCAGACCATTTCTGTCCCTTATCGAGCCCATCTTTGCATGAAATGTTCCCTTGGTATCTCTAATTTTCTTGAAGAGATCTCTAGTCTTTCCCATTCTATTGTTTTCCTCTATTTCTTTGCATGGATCTCTGAGGAAGGCTTTCTTATCTCTCTTTGCAGAGAGATAAGAACTTTGCAGAGAAGTGAGAACTCCTGGAACTCTGGATTTGGATTCCTATGCCTTTCCTTTTCTGCTTTGCCTTTTGCTTCTCTTCTTTTCTCAGCTATTTGTAAGGCCTCCTCAGACAGCTATTGTGCCTTTTTGCATTTCTTCTTCTATCATGGGTTAACTTGTCTTGGGGATTGGAGGGCCCAGTGCAGGCTGTGTGTGGGAGGTTGTATGTGATGCCACACAGTGCGAAGGAGACCCTTCCTTCACGGCTTGTGCATGGGAAGCAGCGTGGCCTTGGGTTCCAGAACCTGGATGTTCAGTACACTACACTTCCGTCCAGCTGTGTGACCTTGAGCCAGTTTCCTGGCTTCTCAGGATCTCACTGGTTCCTCTCTACTGTGACATCCTACACTCTTGCCCCTTCCCAGGGATGAATCTGATAGTTTACAGGACAAAACAGTCTGATTGCAAACTAAAGTCAGAAGTCCAAGTAGTGGGCAGGAGTTTGGGGAGAAGGTGTTGATTGTGGACCAGAATCTCAGGAAGAATTTGGCATCAGTCACCCTCTAAAGGAGCTCAGAGCCCGAGTCTTTAGAAAGAAAACCTCCTACAATCAGCTGGAGAGTACATTCAGAGGAAAGGCCTTGAGAAGCCTGCAGCACTTCACTGGGAGTGAGGTCTCTGTCCTTTTAGGGGAGAAGGTGTTTCCTATATCCTCATCTTTATCTCTGAGTTTTCAGGATAAACTGCAGCAGTTTTAGTATTAGCTCCAGAACCTTTATGAAAAGCAATGTTTTCTTAGGTCAGTCTCCCAAGACAATATAAATAAACACATAAAATAAACAAATGGGACCTAATCAAACTTATAATCTGTTGCACTGCAAAGGAAACCATTAAAAAATAAGGAAAAGACAACCTACAGAATGGGTGAAAATACTTACAAATTATGCAGCAGACAAAGGCTTAATCTCCAAGATATACAAGCTTAACAACAACAACAAAAAAAGTGGACAGAAGACCGTACTAGAAATTTCTCCAAAGATGGCCAACAAATGCATGAAAAGATGCTCAGCATCACTAATTTTCAGAGAAATGCAGATCAAATCTTACAATGAGGTAACACCTCACATGGGTCAGGATGGCCATGTGAAAGACTGCAAACAACAAATGTTGGAAAGGGTGTGGAGAAAAGGGAACCCTCCTACACTATTGCTGGGAATGCAAATTGGTGCAGCCACAGTGGAAAAGGGTACGGAGGTTTCTCAGAAAAGTAAAAATGGAATTGCCATATGATCTAGCAATTCTACCCCCAGGCATATACAGAGAGAAAATTGTGATTCAAAAAAATGCATGTACTTATATGTTCACAGCAGCACTCTTTACAATAGCCAAGCAGGGAAGCAATCTAAATGGCCATTGGCAGATGAATGCAGAAAGAAGATGTGGTACGTCTATGCAGTGGAATCCTACTCAGCCATAAAGAAGAATGAAATAATGCCATTTGCTGCAAACAGATTATCATACTAAGTGAAGTATGTCAGAAAGAGAAAGACAAATACCATATGATGTCACTTATATGTGGAATCTAAAATATGGCACGAATGAACCTATCTACAAAACGGAAACAAACTCACAGACATAGAGAGCAGACTTGTGGTTGCCAAAGGGAGCTGAAAGAGGAAGGGGAAGACTGGGAGTTTGGGGTTAATGGATGTAAGCTCTTATATGTAGGATGGATAAACAACACAGTTCTACTATACAGCACAGGGAACTATATTCAATATCCCGTGATAAACCATAATGGAAAAGAATATAAAAAAGAATGTATATATACGTATAACTGAACCACTTTGCTGTACAGCAGAGATTGGCACAATATTTAAAATCAACTACATGTCAATAAAAGGATAAAATTAGTAAAAAAAAAAAAGCATCAGTAGTTTTCAAGCAATATACAGAAATGCTAAACGTTATGGAGGAGTGAGTCTCACTTCCAATGATTAACATACTTATGATAGATGATAAATTCATCACATTCACTTGCTTGTAGGTATTAAACTCTTCTGAAGACAAACTGTATTTCACATGAGTTTATATGATAATTATCCAAGGTTCCTCGCCTCTAGTTACAAGAGCTTAGTTAAATGTGCTCCTGAATCTGACTTTATTTTTAATGATCATCTCATTTCCCTCCATTAAGCATTTGAGCTATTCACTTGGAACTTCCAAACTGATAGTGTTTAGCTCATCTTATGTGACTTTCATGACAGAATGCAAAAAAATCTCAGTCACAGAAATGACTCCACAATGCATCTGCTCCAGGCAACAAGACTAAATATCCAGGACCATTTTCCGAACACAGGTGACTCCTGCAGGCTCACAGGGCACCTGTCAGCACCACCCCTCCTCCAGCTCTCCATCCTGGAAAGGAAGAGCAGAAGAAGAAAGGAGCTGCACAGCTTTGTCCTAATGATGTGAAAATAAAACAAGCTGCCGAGCTTAGAGATTGAGTTATGTAACTCCCAACCTCTATATTAAACCTCTAACCCTCATTGTGACTGTATTTAGAGATGGACCTTTAAAGAGGTAATAAAGATTCAGAGAGGTCACACGTGTCATCCCTCATTGATGCGACTGGGGTACTTAGACACATAAAAGGCCACTTGAGGACAGAGAAGGTGACTATTTTAAAGCCGAGAAGTGAGGCCCCAGGAGAAACCAGGCTCACCCACACTCGATCTTGGCCATCCAGTCTCTAGAACTATGTGAACATCCATTTCTGTTGTTCAAGGCAACTCCCAACCCCGAGTCTGTCTGGCATCCCTGGCATGCGTGCATGCTCAGTCGCTTCAGTCCTGTCCCACTCTTTGCGACGCTATGGACTGAAGCCTGCCAGGCTCCTCTGTCTGTCGAATTCTCCAGGCAAGAATACTGGAGTGGGTTGCCATGCCCTCCTCCAGGGGACTTTCGTGACTCAGGAGTTGAAACTATGTCTCTCATGTCTAGCTGCATCGGCATGTGGGTTCTTTACCGTTAGGGCCACCTGGGAAGCAATAGAAGACAAATGATCAATATGAAGCAAAAGCCAGCAGGAGGGTATCATCTAAAATGACTGTGCAAATCCTGGAAAAATATTCCACCAGTGATGGAGTCCAGACCCACTGGCCATGGAACAAAATCAGAACGGCCAAAACTGTCCCTCCCTCTGTCCCTTCAGCATTTGCCGATGAGAAGTTTAGATGTGAAAAGCTGACCAGAGAGTCTCCGATGATTTGAGTGCTGGGAAGGTCTCAGGTGCTGGGCAGAACTGATCTGCTGACCAGCTCTGCATTCTCGCCTTCAGAGCTTCTCACCAGCAGGGATACTGACACAAGCCTGGGGATACACTTTTTCAAGTGATGAATGCTTCAGTGAATAATTTGTTCGAGGGCTTTGCATGCAAGTGTCTGTATTCAGTTTTTAACGGTTTGATTTTCTCCTTTGTGGCCGAATGGCCCAGGAGATGTGAGGAGATGCTAGCTGAGGGCATGTCTTCTTTTTCCTTGTAGACCACTGAGTCCAGACCCACTGGCCATGGAACAAAATCAGAACGGCCAAAACTGTCCCTCCCTCTGTCCCTTCAGCATTTGCCGATGAGAAGTTTAGATGTGAAAAGCTGACCAGAGAGTCTCCGATGATTTGAGTGCTGGGAAGGTCTCAGGTGCTGGGCAGAACTGATCTGCTGACCAGCTCTGCATTCTCGCCTTCAGAGCTTCTCACCAGCAGGGATACTGACACAAGCCTGGGGATACACTTTTTCAAGTGATGAATGCTTCAGTGAATAATTTGTTCGAGGGCTTTGCATGCAAGTGTCTGTATTCAGTTTTTAACGGTTTGATTTTCTCCTTTGTGGCCGAATGGCCCAGGAGATGTGAGGAGATGCTAGCTGAGGGCATGTCTTCTTTTTCCTTGTAGACCACCTTCAAGCTAGTTTATAGCATAGCCAGCGTGGCCATACCTGTGCCTTTTGTCTTATCTTGGAGGTGAGACACAGGCCGGGACATGCATCCATCCTGCATAGGGCATTCGGTGAACAGATAGCCTGTGGATGTCCAACCTCTCCGATGACGATGGCATGGAAGGCCTTTGCCACCAGGAGCTTGAAAAGTTGGAAGATGAAGTTCTTGAGAGGTTTACAGGAAAAACAAAACACACAAAAACCAAAAACCCAGCACCACCACCACCAAAACGAAGAAATCTTATCAAGGAGTTGATTCAGTCCACACTAGTGTACAGAGCCAGGGGGTGGCTCATTCCCCCTTCATACAGGAGGAAACAGAGAATTTAAATGAGAAAAATGAGGAAGAAAGAGAGAAGGAAAGAGAAGGAGAGGAGGAGGAAGGAAGGGAGGAAGATAAGAACGGAGGGAGAGAGGAGCGAAGTGGACAGCCAGACCCAGGCATGCAGGCACAGATCCACCAGACCCTGGTTGGTGCCTTAGGCCATGAATCCATGACAAGCTATTTGGAAACGTGCCTTCTGCCCTGCAGAGGCTCAGAGAGGGCGAGGCCATGCCAGTTGGGAGGGGCAAGGGTGCTGGTTCCCTGGAGCAAGTCTTTAATTCTCACATGGTCTAGGTGTCTTAATCTTCCTACTGAACTTCATTGGAGACTGGGGATTGGACCCTGCTTCGTGTATACTGTCTATGGGGTCTTGGGTAAATAACTTGACAGTCTGATGGGCAGTAATGGGATGAGACCACTTGTCTGCCAGATGGGCAGTGCTGTCAGTTCAGATAACATGTCTTGTGCTGGTTATCCACCCTCCAGGTGCGTCCCAGGAGCACAGCCTCCTGCCGTCCAAGCCCATCTCCATCACTTGCATCCTTGAGCTCCAGTAACCCTGATGACACTCCCTGGGTGCCTGGGACTCTCTGTATAATGTTCTAGGCATGATATGTATTGCTTCCTTTTCTTCCCACCTGTTTTCACCCCATTCTGGGGAAAACGAGGCAGTGACTGGGGGCCTTTATGAGAGACCAGGCCCCCACCTGGAGCACCTCTGCAGCAAGCTCTCTTTCTTTCTCTCTCACTTTAACTTGAGGAGGTTATAATTAATTCCCTGTGTCTTTCTCCACAGCCACTGATTCAGATAATTGCTTTTCAGTTAATGTTCTCATGATGTCAAACCTTTTGTCTCCAGTTCTCTGGTCCTAAATAAGGGTAAGTAAGAGGTTTTCCATGCCCTCAGGTCTGGGGTTGGAAGTGTTGGAGCAGGACTGGCCTTGTGCGCATGTGTGTGCACATTTGCACGTGTGAGAGAGCCTGCTGTTGTTGCACTTCCCCTCGCGGTCTTCACACTCAGAAGTATGATCCCATGAACAAGGACAGGTTGGCACTAAGATGAGGCAGCGCTGAGGCAGTGCTGAGTCTGTCTCTTATACACATCTCACACAGTGCGAAGGATGACTTGGCTCCAGCCTCAGGGCTATGGCTCCACCCAGTGATATAGCTCCATCCCCAGGGATGGGTTTACTGGGAACCTGCCAGAGACAGGCACTCATTCTGCACGGGCTCTGATCCCACCACCAGTCCTGCAGTCTGGTGCTGCTGTTTTCATTTGCAGAGACAAGCAACCAAGCCTTAGAGAGGCTGCAAATTTTTCTTCAAAGGTCATCAATGGCAGAGACCAGTTATGCCCCAAATTCTCCAGTATAAAATCCTGGAGAAAATACAGTATACATGTAAGATCTGACTTTAGAACCACATACTGCAAATAAGCATATGTGGGTAAAGTTGGTAAAATTCTTAATAAATCCCAAATCTTCCCTTTATGTCTATATAAAAGATCTTAAAGCCATCAAAATGTTGTGAAAACTTTCCCACAGGTAAACTTGCACACACATACAAATACATTCACATATACATGTATACATGCACATATCACATATGCACACACACCCACACATGTGCACATAAACACACACACACCCTTTTATGAAAAGTGAACCGGTTAGTGAACCAAAGAGCTTTAGCACTGAACTGTTTTTCTTTATACTTCTACCATGTAACAGCATAAAACAAAATTTTCAGTGTGGAAAAAAAATAAATCCTGTCCTAGAATAAACAAGACTTCGAAAGGAATGAAATTTAGGCAATTCTTATTTACCATCAATAGCAGCTTTTTCTTTACTAGCATTTCAGGCCAATTAGCAAGTATGCAGGGAAGAAAAATCTAAACATTGGGAACTTCATAAACAGAAACTCACTAATCCTGCTCGCGGGGTAACTCTGCCCAATTATCCTTCCTAAAGCTGCACACCGCTTCACTGAGGAGCCGCCTACCACACTCTGAAATGAGTCTTGATGGATGTACAAAACATCTAAATTAGATAATAATAGCCTAAATCAGATAAATGCTTTTTTCTTTACTAGCATTTCAGGCCAATTAGCAAGTATGCAGGGAAGAAAAATCTAAACATTGGGAACTTCATAAACAGAAACTCACTAATCCTGCTCGCGGGGTAACTCTGCCCAATTATCCTTCCTAAAGCTGCACACCGCTTCACTGAGGAGCCGCCTACCACACTCTGAAATGAGTCTTGATGGATGTACAAAACATCTAAATTAGATAATAATAGCCTAAATCAGATAAATGCTTCTTATAGGCAGAGTTTTTTAACGCTCCCAGCATCCCTTGAGACCTTGATCCATAGGTATGCTTCAGCAAGTGGGAAACTGAGGCCGAGCAGAGTGGAGAGATTCACTCAAGATCCTGTGGCTCGCTGGGGGAGATGGGCATCCCAGTCCTGATCTGTGACTTCTTTTATCATCCTTTCACCTAAAATCCATGAGGAGATAAATGTGAAAAGGAAGGACTTGTAGAAACTCTTGAATTCCAGCTCATTGAGTGAATCTGTGGAGGGCAAGTGTATTCAAATAAATGAGCCTTTCAACTGGAATTCTCCTCTTCCCAGCGTTATCTCCCCCTCTCTTTCTCTCTCTCACACACACACACATGCACAGTCTCCTTGGGGATGTTAACTGATCATTAAAATGAGCTTTGGATGGTAACTGTTTAATAAGGCTCATCACAGTGAGCTAGTGGTTTGTGACAGGAAGTGATTTTATTTTACTAATATGTACAGAACCCTAACAATACAGTTGGGATTTTAACTCAGATTTTGAAAAATAATTGAAGAAGAGCTAGTTAACTTGATAAAGAGGACAGAGAAGCAACTCACAGAAGATGAGAAGAAGGCAGTGAGAGGTAGGGCTGAGAGGGAAGGTTACTTGAGGGACAGCTCAGGTCAGAAGGAGCCTAGGTCCTGGTGCCACTGGCTGGAAGAGATCAGGTGTCCAGGGAAATTCTCTCCCAAAGTGCTGTGTGGGATCTGTAGACCTCTTCAAGCTAAACTCCTTATTTTGAAATCTTTAGTCCATCTTAGGACTTTTTTCGATCTCTAGTTTTCCATCTCATGTTTAGGGGAAGTTTTATTCTTGTCTCTTGAATTGAGTTTGTGGTTAGACTTTGACTCAAGGGTCTGAAAGAGATTCATTTTTAAATGAATGGACTATAGCCATGGACTGTAGCCTGCCAGGTTCCTCTGCCCATGGAATTTTCCAAGCAAGAATACTGGAGTGGGTTGCCATTTTCTTCTCCAGGGGATCTTCCCAACCAGGGATCGAACCCTCATCTTTTAAGTCTCCTGTATTGGCAGGTGGCTTCTTTACCACTGGGAATTCCCTAAATGATGGCAACCAAAACTAAACCAGTCAAATCAAAACAAAACTAAGTTGTGGATTTATTCAGAAGGCACCCCAGAGAAGGGTTCCCCGGTGGGAAAAGCCTGGTCCTCGAAGTTCACAGCCGCAGCCTGACGGTGCCGACCCGCGAGAAATCACCAGACCCTCCAGGGCTCTCTCGGAGTCACAAGAGGATGCGATTGCATCTCACTTCAGGTCTAGGTTATTGAGAGTTTTATTTATCATCTGCAAGAGCTTTATTTATGATCAGCAAGAACTTGACTTGAAGGAACGCATCTCATCTAATTGAAAATTTAGGGAGGAAGAATGTAATTACCACGCTTGGTAATTAGCTCTGTTGGCATAAAGAGGCTGTGGATCACAGAGGGAAATGTTGAGGGTGAATCAGGAGTCCTGACTTTTTGTTCTGGCTTCATTCCTAGTTGTCTGGGCCCTGGGGTGGCAGGGGTAGGGGGGCTATCATTTCTCCTTCACCTGTTTTTCCTTTTACCTTTTGCTGCCTGTGTTTTGAAGCTGTCAGATCCTTGAGGGAAGGAATCACTTGTTTATGTCTAGTGCAGACCAAGAAAACCACTCCTTCTTTGGCATGTTCTTTTTTGTCTGTAAAGGGATAATTTGAGGGGGAGGGGCCAGGTTTTTACACGTCATTATATCCCTTTATATGATTATTTTCCCTGGGATTTGTGACTTTATAATTGTTTGTTCTTTTCTCTAGTTATAATTTGTCTTCTTTCTTTTTCTTTCTTACTCTGTGCTGCTGATGTGACTGTACCAGTGGTTTCCCTCTCTTGCTGTGTGTGGTGTAGATTTACTCACAAAGTGACTCTGGCCTATTTACAGACTTGAAAACAAACTAAATGGAGATTTAAAATGAACTTGTCTATTTCTGAAAGGAATTGACATTCATAATGATGAGACTCTCAGAAGTTTGTTATTACTAAAACTGACTTAGTACAGGATGGGACAATATTTAAACAGAACAAGTTTAAATATTGGCAGTCAGCGGATATTTGGACTCCAGCAGTTTCTGTGGCTTCATCACTTGTCCACCTCCAGTTCTTTATGGACACTATGGCATTTAGATTCTCTTAGCTGGTCAGATTGGAAAAGGCAATGGCACCCCATTCCAGTACTCTTGCCTGGAAAGTCCCATGGATGGAGGAGCCTGTTAGGCTTCAGTCCATGGGGTCATGAAGAGTCAGGCATGACTGAGTGACTTCACTTTTACTTTTTACTTTCATGCATTGGAGAAGGAAATGGCAACCCATTCCAGTGTTCTTGCCTGGAGAATCCCAGGGACAGGGAAGCCTGGTGGGCTGCTGTCTATGGGGTCGCACAGAGTCGGACACGACTGAAGTGACGTAGCAGCAGTAGCAGCTGGTCAGGAGGAAAATTGCTCTGGCAGAGTTAAACAGAAAAGGAAGACTTTGTTCAAGTCAATTGCAATAGGGAGAGAGAAAGATTAAATTCAACTCCACTGAAACAAGAAGTTGGTATGTTTTTAGTGAATGAAAGAGTAGAAAAGTACCGAAAGTCACGAAAGGGTGGGGTGGTCATTGTGGTGAGACCATCCATGTCTGCTCACGGTACTCATAGAATTTGGTCCCTGATCTTCCCACAGAGACTGGGAGACAGGGACCTTATTCGGGGATTATACTTTAAAGGGATGGCTCGTAGGTCCCCAAGAAAGACAGTTCTGAGTGGTAAAAGACTTACATCTCCAAGGGCAGAGGAAGAATTCACCACTGAAAGTTTTCTAAAGTAAATGCTCCAAGAAATGGAAAGTCAGAGAAGAGAGTCAGGATGACGCGTGTGTGAAGTTTCATCAAGTTGAGGGGCACAGGAGAGCATTGTAGATGAAGCTGAGTGATGCAGACCAAAGCCTGATGGACGGGAATAGGTGATCTCCTGCAAAGCTATGTCATTTTTCATTGGGTTCTGGTGCACAATGTAAGGGCTAGACAATCCTTGGCCAAGAGAAACAACTTTGACTGCAGTCAAATTGAGAGGCGTTAAAACAGAAATAAACAGAACACAGAAGTATCGTGGGAAATCTCAAGACTGGGCCTATGGCTGGAAAATGCAACCAAAAATGACATCAAGTCCCCATGGTAGAGTTATTTACTTGAACATTGCGAACTATAACCCGTCTGTGCTGTGCTGTGAAGTCGCTCTTCTTGTGTCTGATTCTTTGTGACCCTATGGACTGTAGCCCGCCAGGCTCCTCTGTCCGTGGGAATTCTCCAGGCAAGGATACTGGTGTGGGTTGCCATGCCCTCCTCCAGGGGATCTTCCTGACCTAGGGATCAAACCCACTAGCACCACCTGGGAAGCCCTTAACCCAACTAATCTGGTAATTTAGTCTGTTTGTTTCTCTTATTTTTCCCACTAATTCTTTATAGGAGATTGAGAGGCAATTACCACATTGTCAGAAGGTCATGGGTTCAGATACTGGTCCTTTGACTGTGTCACGCCAACCACCTTGAGTCTCTTATACAAACGGACATCAAAAAGCATGTGTGTCATGTTGAAAAGACGATGGTAGACGCTCAATACATGATGACTGCCATTATTAATGTTCCATGTGAAATGTGGCAAGTATCTTAAGAGACATTCTGTATAAGTCCTTTAATTTCTAGAAAGCATACAGGATATGAAGGTAAGGATGCACTTGGTTTTGGAGGACACAAGGCGCCCTCTGAATGACACTCCTGGGTTCTTGTCACAGTGATACGATGCTCTTAATGTGATGACCACAGACACAATTAGGACTCCTCTTTGACCTGTGGGGTGACAGGCTAGAAGAGAACGACCTCATCACCTTTCACCAGTGTAACAAGAGTCACCCTGAGGATTCCTTGTCACTTCTCTCTTTTTTATTATCTTCTTGCTTCCTTAAAGAGCACAGTTAATTAGTTGCCTCAGCATCAGGGACTCAGGGACAGGGCAAAGCTTATTCTCCTTCTGGTATTTACTTCTGGCTTTACCCCCTAGTTGACTTTATATGATCTTTGGTGATGAATAGTTTTACCTCAGTGGATTTTAATCATTATTGCTTTTGTTCAGTTGCTAAGCCGTGTCTGATTCTTTGTGACCCCATGGACTGCAGGATGCCAGGCTCCCCTGTCCTTCACCATCTCCTGTGTTTGCTCAGACTTGGAGATGCCATTCAACCATCTCGTCCTCTGTGGCCCCCTTCTCCTCCTGTATCAGGGTCTTTTCCAGTGAGCTGGCTCTTCACATCAGGTCAAAGTATTGGAGCTTCAGCTTCAGCATCACTCCCTCCAATAAGTATTCAGGGTTGCTTGACTGGGTGGATCTCCTTGCAGTTCAAGGGACTCTCAAGAGTCTTCTCCAGCACCACAGTGTCAAAGCATGAGTTCTTTGGTGTTCAGCCTTCTTTATGGCCAAACTCTCACACTGGTACATGGCTGCTGCAAAAACCACAGCTTTGCCTATACAGACAGACTTTTATCCACAAGGTGATGTCTCTTCCTGCTCCTAAGGCAATTCTCATCTTCAAATCATGTGAGAAGTCTTTGCTACCTGGTCTTCATTGCGCGGTGACGTGAGTGCTTTAGATACTGTCTCCTCCCTCGTCCAGGGAGATGCGTGGATTCCTGTAGTGTTTGCAAGAGGATCATTGTCAGTCTCCCACAACTTGCCAGCCAACATGACTTCTTGGCACAAATTGGCCTCCATGAGAGAGGAATGTCCTTTTCGAAGATGTGCTGTATTACTGCAATTTCATAATTGGCAGAGGACCTTGAGGTCAAAGGAGTTTGCTGAGGATGAAGAGCTCAGACTGAGTCCATAAACCTGCCACGGCCAGGAGGATGCACGCTTTGATTTTTCCTTGCTCTCTGGGTGGGGGTGGGGGTCAGGTGCCTCTGGAGTTCTCCCAGAGTGTTACTGATGAGGCAAGCCACAGCTTCGGTTCCAGCTCATGACGTGTTCGTAAACATATACTTAACTGATTTAAGACCAGGGATAACTTTCAGAAAGCAATCCAAATGTGGTAATATTGTCCCAACCAGCTGATTCTTCCTATTTTTGCTAGTGCGCAGTCTATGGGGTTGCTAAGAGTCAGACACGACTGAGCAACTTCACTTTCACTTTCATGCACTGGAGAGGGAAATGGCAACCCACTCCAGTATTCTTGCCTGGAGAATCCCAGGAACAGGGGAACCTGGTGGGCTGCCATCTATGGGGTCGCATAGAGTCAGACATGACTGAAGTGACTTAGCAGCAGCAGCAGCAGTATCATTTAGGTATAGTTTTGATTAGGTACCTGTGTTTGCCAAGAATTGTTATAAATCATCAGTGATCTTAAATCTTTAAGAAAGATTTTAAAGAAAATCACTTTTCTTTAAGTGATCTTTAATAAAGAAAGAGAGAAAGAAAGTGAAATTGCCCAGTCATGTCTGACTCTTTGTGACTCCATGGAATGTAGCCTACCAGTCTCCTCAGTCCATGGAATTTTTCAGGCAAGAATACTGGAGTGGGTTGCCATTTCCTTCTCCAGGGGCTCTTCCTGACCCAGGGATTGAACCCTGGTCTCCCACATTGCAGACAGATGCTTTACCATCTGAGTCACCAGGGAAACCCTTTAGGAGGCAATCAAATCAATCCTATGGTGCTGTATTATCAATATATTACCATCCTGATATAATCATCCTGAGAGATGGGTAAAGACATGTCTGTGAGGAAATCAAGGGCTAATTTCTTCCCAGCCTCATGTTCCCTCTGATTCATTTTAATTCACACATGCTTGAATATAAACTTATGTTTGGCTATTACTCATAAATATCTTTTGAAGTGATTTTTAAAATTGGTGGATAATTCTTTATAATGGTGAGCTGGTTTCTGCTGTCCAACATCATGAATCAGCCATAAGTGTACATATATCCCCTCCCTCTTAGAGCCTCCCTCCCACCCACTACCCATCTCTCCCCTCTAGGTGTCATAGAGCACCAAACTGATCACTCATATCTTTTGTGTGACAGTTTTTCTGCAAAAAAAAAAAAAGACCCCAAATCCCAAACAAGGGTCACGTTCTCTATTATGAAGTTTTGCTTTCCAGCTGATCAAGAGGCAGATGAAAAGTGGGGTAGGTATGGGGGACAGGTGCTTAGTTACCAGCCGTGGATGCAGCTGTTGGAGGAGGCATCCTTGACTGGTTGTGGGTGACTGATGGTGAGGACCATCACCATTGTCACTGCCCGAGGAAGACCAGCCCCCTCACGGCGCTGCTCTGTGGTTGGGGCATCGAGCCCCCAGAAGTGCTCCCGGTTTGGACAGAGACCACTGCTCCCAGGCACCGTGCTGAAGCGGAGGAGGTGAGAACAGGGTGCTGGTGGAGTCGGAGGCACCTCTCAGGGGCCACGTCTCCGGGTGTGCTGGGTCTGGACTAGACTGCTGGGTTCTGGCTGGCGGCAAGGCCTGGGCAGAGCACACGGGTCTGTGCCTGTGGACGCTGAGCCAGTGCCAGGGAGCGGGCGGGTGGGGGGTGGGAATGTTCTGGATGTGTTTCAAGGGTGGAGCCAGTGGGGTGTCCTAGTGGACGGGCTGTCTGGGCAGAGGAGAAACGGGCTTGGCCGCGGCTCTGGTTTTTGTGGTTTTTGTTTGATTGGTTCGAGCAACTCCAGCTGATAGAATTCTCATTTACTGAACAGGCAGAGTGTCCTGGAAGCTAAAACTGGAAGGTGTTTCCGGGAGGATGATCTGATCTTTGGAGTCGAAACCGCTGACAGTTAAGTCAGGAGGCTGACCTTCATCACTGCCCCTAGGTGGGCGTGTTAGGAGTCCTGGTGAGAAGTTTCAGGGAGTTGGCGGAAGAGGAGGCTTGATGGGAGTGAGCTGAAGAAAAGCCAGGAGGAGCTTGAGGGAACGGGGCCCTCCGCAGGAGTTTCACTGTAAAGGACAGAGCAGTGGGGCTTATAACCGAAGAGGGAAAATGTGGGTTTCGTTGTGTCCAGTTTTTAAGAGAGGAGAAAGCACAGAGGACTGTAGAGTAATGCCCACAATCGAGTGGAAAAGGCAGTGTTGAGAGAAGAGGGGGCTGCTGGAGCCCCTCTTAGGTGGGTGAGAAGAGGGGGTCTGGTATGAGGGGTCACCTGAGAAGGGGGTGAGCCTGGCTGGTGGTCAGTGAGCGCCCCGGGGAAGGGAGAAGGGGTCAGTGGACCTTCCCCGGGCTAGCGGCGAGCTCTGTGCTCTTCAGCTCCTCCAGCGGCATCAGTGGGCCCCAGCTGCCCCAGACGCTGAGCCTGTGGTGGGAGGGGGCTCAGGAAGGCCATGTCCCCATCGTGGGTGCTGCCCTGCTGGAAGCTGGAGGATGTTACACTGGGAGTTGTTTCAGGATTAGGGGAAGACTTGCCAAAGGAAAAATACAGGAAGAAGGAACGGATGAGTGTGTAGGTGAGTGTGTCTATGTGTGTGTCAGTGTGTGTGTGTGTGTGTGTGTCTGGTGGGTATTGGGGAGGCCTCATCATCCAGATCGGAGGAGGAAATGGCAACCCATTCCAGTGTTCTTGCCTGGAAATCCCATGCACAGAGGAGCCTGGCGGGCTACAGTCCATGGGGTTGTAAAGAGGTGGACATGCCTGAAGCAACTGAACACGCTGAGCGTATCATCCAGAAAATGCAAGAGGCTGAAAAAGTGTTACATGAGAGTCCACTCTAGGGGTTACCTACTTCCTAAAATTAAAAAAGAGCTCCATTCCATGCTGTCATATCTGGCCACTTTTGAAAAAGATGAACTTTTTCAAAGGTGACATTTAAAATTTTTTTAAATATTTTTGAAATAATGTTTAAAGGTTACAGTTGTTACAGAATGTTGGCTGCATTCCCCGTGTTGCACGATATGTCCTTGAGCCTGTCTTATGCCCAATAATCTGTATCTCCCCACTTCTCCACTCCTATGTCACCGCTCCCCGCACCCCTCTGATAAACACTCGTTTGTTCTCTATATCTGCGCGTCTGCTTATAAAAGATGACTTTTTAAAACACAGCGGCAAGTGAACTGTACATGCAGGTGTAACGAGCGGCTGTAGTCAAGACCTGCCTTGGGCAGTTCTGAGCAGGACCGAGCCCAGGTCTCCCATATTGCAGGCAGATTCGTTACCTCCTGAGCCACCAGGGAAGCCCTCTGAACTGGACAAATAAGGCTTGTTCAGAGGAAGGTTCAAATTTTTTTGCCCCTTCCCCAGGGGTCAAAGGTCCACCACGTTCACCCAGGGTGAAAGGGAGGAGTGAGGAGGGTGAGCAGAACTGTGTGCGCATGCCAGTGGATGAGGGAGCCGGGAAAAAGTGTGCAGCTCAGACCTCATGATGACTTCTCCATTTTGCAGCTGTTAATCTGATGGTGAGGCAGCAGAGGATGATCAGAAGTGGGAACCAGCTAGGGATACACTGACTTCACTGAGAGGAAGGCAGCTGGGGACCGGGCCACGTGGAGCAGGCCTTTGGCAACTGTGGAACGCAGGAGAGAGGAGGGCCATGTCCATCTAGGCCTCCTGTCTGTGTGTCTGAGAGAGTGGGAGGATCACAGATTGAAATGGGTTAGGAAGGAAAATCAGACCCCTCTGGGCACATCAGTTTAAAAGGTCCAGGTCAGGAGGCTGTAAAATCCATGAAGCCTGGGATTATGTTTACTCTTTCCATCATAAGAAGTTTCTAGCACAGTGCTTGGCAGAGATTTGATGCTCAGTATGTTATTATTGAAGAGGCTTCCTCAGCAGTCCACTGGTTAAGACTCCTCCTTCCAATGCAGGAGGCACAGGTTCAATCCCTAGTCAGGGAACTAAGATCCCACCTGCTGGGAGGTGTGGCCAAGATTTTTTTTTTACAATTTTTGCTCACTATTATCAAAAGTCTATGCATGCATGCATACATACATGAATGGCATTAAGGTGCTTATGTCATGCTGCCTCTTGGAATGATGGGTCTGCAGTCCAAGAGCCAGGTCCTGGCTGAAGACGGAAGAAGTGGTGGTGTGGAGTTAAGTGCTGGAAACAAGTATCCATTTGAGGGTGGCCATGTCGCTTGACAGAAATATATTCTGTTTCTAAAAGGAAGGGAATTCCGAGTCGAGTGACAGGCTGCTCTTCTGTGTGGCTGATGACAATATTCCATGGCTTGATTGCAAAACATCACTTCGGTTTTGATTTGTCACCTGATCACCCTTGGAGGCATTAATGTGAAACTGTAAATATAGGTCCAACTCTTGATTTTTACCTAGTTTTCAGGCAAGGAGAATAATGAACACTTAAGATGATAACTTTGATTTCCTGGAATTGAAGTGGCTGTTTACTTTTCAGAATCCCATCATTTCATCAGGCAGGTTTTACTTTCCTTGTAATGCCCATTTTTCTCTTGCAGAAAGTTTGTGGGGGCGGGGCGAAGCGGAATCATGCATATTGCTGAAGCACAGAACTCTTGTTTTTCCCTTTCAGTGAAAATTTTTGCTTTTCATATTTGAAAGGCAGCTCAGATGGATATTGCAATTTGCTAAAATCAATATAATTAGAGAAAAAAATTGGTGTACTGAAAAGAAGACAATTCAGGGAACTATTGAATGCGATTGAAATATCTAATGAGCTGTCTTCAAGATCAGGATTTGAGCACAGTGAAACCTGGACTTTTGTAATGGAAATTTTATTTGAAAGCTCTAAACTCTTTGGGGCTACTCCATGGCAGACAAATATTCAAAGAAACCTGGGTGAGAACTAACGTCCCTTTGAAAGGATGTGTGTGTGTGTGTGTGTGTGTTAGTCGTTCAGTTGTATCTGACTCTTTGCAACTAGGCTCTTCTGTCCATGGAATTCTCTAGGCAAGAATACTAGAGTGGGTTGCCATTCCTTCTGCAGGGGGTCTTCCCAAGCCAGGGCTCGAACCTGGGTCTCTTGCATTGGCAGGTAGATTCTTTACCACCTCAGCCACCAGGGAAGCCCCTTTTGAAAGGATGAACGTGCTGCGTGAAATGTCATGCTCACACCTAATTTCTTCACGTTATTAGCATTCACCTCCAGGACCAGAGGTGGGGTGTAAAACTGTTGCTTTTTTTTTTTTGAGTACTAATTTGTTCTCTTAACAGTTTGATTCTCCTGGATGTTATTCTGAGTCTTTTGTTGTATTAGTAACTGCTTCATTTCTTAGACATGAACTTGGAAGGCAGTTTGGGGAGCACTGGTGTTTACTCAAAATATTTTGTATTTGAGACTAGCACCACTGACTCAATGGACTTGAGTTTGAGGAAACTCCGGGAGTTGGTGATGGACAGGGAAGCCTGGTGTGCTGCAGTCCACGGAGTCGCAGAGTCAGACAGAACTGAGCAACTGAACTGAACTCTCACTCGTCGTGTGGGTTCCCAGCTCAGTCCTGCAGAGCCTGGAGCCTGACCTGCACCCAACTGTCGGCTGGAATGGTCCCTGGGGGCCTCGGGCTCAAGGGCTCTGCGCTCAGTGCCCTGTAGGGAGGACTCCTGATTCTGTCCGGGGCTGGTCCTGAGTCCTGCCCTGCTTCCATCTTCGAGAGCTGTTGTGTTTGCTCTGCTGCTTCGACTTCCTGCCCACAGTTCAATGCAGGGGCATGGCCATGCCTCAGTCCAGTTCAAAAGAGTGTGTTTTGGGGCTTCCCTGGTGGCTCAGACAGTAAAGCATCTGCCTACAATGCGGGAGACCCGGGTTCGATTCCTGGGTCGGAAAGATCCCCTGGAGAAGGAAATGGCAAACCACTCCAGCACTCTTGCTTGGAAAATCCCATGGACAGAGGAGCCTGATAGGCTGCAGTCCATGGGGTCGCAAAGAGTCAGACACAACTGAGCTACTTCATTCATTCATTCATTCCATTTAGGTTAGACTGGAATTGAAAAGGGTCTTTTATTATGCAGAACCCTGGTCCTTTGATACTTGATAATAATAGTAAATGCATTCTGTAGGCTCCATATCCTGGGATAATTATGCTCAACTGCTATGTCCCTGCAGTCCTGTGAACTAGAGGCATGCCTGTTACCATCCTACCATCGCACTTCCTGCTTATGTGTAGGGGGTATGTTCTGGGACCCCAGTGGCTGCCAGAAACTGCAGACATTACTGACCCTACATATACACTATGTTTTCTCCTATTCATACATATCTGTGTTCAAGTTTAATTTCTAAATTGGGCACAGGAAGAGGTTAACAACCATAGCTAATTGTGAAATAGGACAATTATATTAATATACTATAATAAAATTTATGTGAGTGTGGCCTTTCTCTTTTTCTCTCAAAATATCTTATGGTATAAATTTAATGCCTTTTTCATCCTAACTACTATCACACTGTGGCTGTAACTCTGGCATTTTGAGGTGTGACAACAAAACTCACACAGATTTCTCTTTCCTTCTTCACAGTTTCACGGCTACAAGATTCATTCTTACCATAGATCTTAGTCAAAAACTTTCCCCTTTTCACTTAGAGGAAGCACTTTCTGACTTCTCTTGGGCGTATCTGGTTTGTCAGCATCGGTTCTCCTGAGCTTTGGGGTCACTATTAAGTAAAAAAAAGGTCACTTGAACACAAGCACTGTGTTACTGTGGGAGTCGGTCTGGAAAACAAGTGGCTGCTAAGTGACTAACAGCTGGGACTCGATGGACAAGGGATGATTCATAATTTCGCAACTAACAGTTGGGACTTGCTGGACAAGGGGACAACTCCTATTTTTGTGGGAAAAAACCTAACATCTTGACGTTTCATCATAGGAGTCAGAATGGTTCACAACTGAAAACTTCTGAACTGTTTATTTGTGTAAATTTTTAATGTAATGTTCCCCCACCAAGGGTGACCTCTGGTTACTGAAATTAAAGAAAGCCAGAGTGCAGATGGTTTTTCCTGTGGTCATGTATGGATATGAGAATTGGACTATAAAGAAAGCTGAGCACTGAAGAACTGATGCTTTTGAACTGTGGTGTTGGAGAAGACTCTTGAGAGTCCCTTGGACTCCAAGGAGATCCAACCAGTCCATTCTAAAGGAGATCAGCCCTGGGTGTTCTTTGGAAAGAATGATGCTCAAGCTGAAACTCCAGTATTTTGGCCACCTCATGAGAAGAGTGGACTCATTGGAAAAGACTCTGATGCTGGGAGGGATTGGGGGCAGGAGGAGAAGGGACGAAAGAGGATGAGATGGCTGGATGGCATCACCGACTTGATGGATGTGAGTTTGAGTGAACTCGGGAGTTGGTAATGGACAGGGAGGCCTGGTGTGCTGCTATTCACGGGGTCACAAAGAGTCGGACATGACTGAGCGACTGAGCTGAACTGAACTGAACTGAACTGAACTGAACTGAAGTGCAGATACTGGGGAGCACCGCCCAGCTTCGCCGCGAGTGGCGGCCAGGGGCATCTGTGCACCGTCTCCACGGCTGCACATGGCAGTCCTGTTGGTTCTCGTTCCTCCTGGGTTCTGGCTGCATCTTTCCCCTTGGCTTCTCTGGGGCATCCCCGAATCCTTTGGGCCCTTTCTGCTTCCTCTAGTTTAAATTGTCTACTTTTATTTGTAAGCAAATTAGGTGCTTTCCTCTCCTTAGGCTTCCATCCCTTTGGTTCATGAGAAATTTCTAAACGGGCTTTCCTGTCTATGTTAGCACAAGCAGCTACTGTCTCTCCTTTGAAACTTTGTGCAAGCGTGAAAGTGTTTGCTTTGGAAGGTGTTATCTGAATTCAACACTCATCAAGTCTCTTCCTGAAGGGGCTTGGCCTTTTTTCCTCTAACCTTTTATTTTTGGACAAAACACGTCTTAGACACCGTATTTCACATTGATTTCCTTCCTTCCCCTCATTAGCACTATTTGATCTTTGACAAGTGATAAAAACATAACATGAAATGCATACTGTTTTATAACTTGAAGCAACTCAAATTAGTACGTATGAGACAGGAAGAAAATAGGAGGGGATTTGCTAATTAATTGAAAATCATGTTTATATTTAGAATAGTGTTTCTAAAACTATCAGAATTGGTGATCTAAAGTAAATTTATTCCAAAAAATTGCCATTAACCAATCAAAAGTAAAATAATCATTTAAACAACAATGGTACTACTTCTTATATCATTGAAAAGAACAACATGGATTTTCCTGACCCTCTGCAATGTCTTTAATCCTACAATATCTTAAAACTACAGATAGTCCAGGGGTCATAGGTAAGATTCCAGAAATACCTAGTTTCTTTTCTTAATTCCCCAGAATGAAAGTGTATATTCATAGATGGTCAAAATGGCAGTGGTGGTTTGGTTGCTCTGTGATATAGTCTCGGGTAGTTTGTCGGATTTGGCCCCCAGGATTTACAGAGCATCCTCTTACCACATAAATTGTGAGGGACTAAATTGATGAGCAGCTGTCGCACTCCTGAACATTTCCATGTATGGGGCGGCAGGGGGTTAGGCCCCAGTTCACTCTACACCACGGTTGGGCCTAGGAAGGGAGTCTGCGTGTTACCCCCGTGGAGTGTGACTCCAGAGAGGCTCCTGGATGTGCATCATGTTCGCTCCAATGAGGAAACAGGAAAGAAAAGCTCCTTCTGGGTTGGCCTGGAGCCTCTGAGGTGTCCTTTTGGGACACCCAGGTTCTGCTCTCACCTGAATGTGTGGGCTTTCCTTCCTCACTTCTGGCAGGACCAACTCTTTTTCGTCTTTGGTTCCTGCTCCAAGTGTCAGCAGGGCCATCACTGACCAGCCACTTCTGGAGACTGCCCAGTCTCCTCATACAGCGCGTTCCCATCATAGAGTGTGTTCCCTTCAGAGTCTGAAGTGACTTTGCTTACTTGTTGATCGCGTTTTCTCACTAGAACATGAAATCCACAGGTGTGTGGACTGGATTGTACAGCCCTGATCTCAGGGCCTAGGATATAGTAGGTGCTCAGTAAACACTACTAGAGTCCTAGCTGGCTTCCTCTCCCACTGGATTGTGTCTTTTTAGTCCTGTGAGTGTATTTAGACTTTGGTCTCTCTTTTGCCTTTTTTTTTTTTTTTTTTCAGATGGAAAACGAATGTTGAAGGGAGGGCATTATTTTATACATCTTCCTGGAAGAAAGATTCACTTTTTTATCAGAGAGTTTCTTTGAGATTGATGGGAGGGCTTTGACGGCTTTATGCCACCTTTCAGAAAAATTCACAGCTTCTAATCCACCAGGAGCAAATAGGGCACATGGATGATTCGTGTGTGCGAGTCCAATTTTCAGATAATCATGAATGGGTATTTTTAAATTTTCTGGTGCTCACTTTGTCAATTGTATGTATGAAATCACTTTGGGGCTTCCCAGGTGGTACAAGTGGTAAGGAACCCACCTGCCAATGCAGGAGACATGGGTTTGTTCCCTGGGTTGTAAAGATCCCCTGGAGGAGGAAATGGCAACCTACTCCAGTATTCTTGCCTGGGAAGTCCCATGGACAGAGGAGTCTGGCAGGAGTCCATAGAGTTGCAGAGTCAGACACAACTGAAGCTACTTAGCATGCATGCAATCATACTTTTGGATGAAATGGTCCCAACACATACAAGTTCAAATTCTGTGTGCTCACAAAAGTACTGTTCCCATTTGTTACGGGGTGAATTTTTCCCCCACCCCCACAAATTCATGTATTAAAGACCTAACCCCAGTGTGGTAGTATCGGAAGTGAGGCCTTCGAAGACGTTCCTGAGGTCATTGAGGTCATAAGGGTGAGGCCCTGATCTCGTAGGCCTGCTGTCTTTATAAGAATAAGGAGCGACACCAAGCCGCCCTCTCCACCTTCTCACGCAGATGAGAGGCCGCGTGGCGACACATCTCAGACCAGGGAGGTGGCTTCGCCAGAAACCAGCCTTGGGGACACTATGATCCTGGACTTCCAGAACTCTTCAGAAAATACACTTCTCTTATTTAAGCTGTAATGTCCTCTACTGTTACCTCTCGACCCTGGTCCGTGCCCTGGGCTGCCGAACCCCACAGGCTGCATCAGGAGCTTCCTCTCGTCTCAGTTGGGTGCAGATGATAGGAGCGCTGGTGAGAGATTAGAGAAGGGTGGGGAGGGGGTGAGGTCTCCACGGTGACCACATCCTAATCCTGGGACCCTCACATACCTCCCTGTATGTGGCAGTAGGGACTCTGTAAAGGTCGAGTGAAGGATTTCGGGATGGATTATCCAGGTGTGTCCAGTGTAGTCTCACGTGTCCTATAGGAAGGAGGCAGGACGATCACGGCTGCAGGAGGTGATCTCACCTGCCCCGCTGGTGAAAGCAGGTCGGAGGGCATGGCCTCAACAGGCAAGATAGGCCCCTCCAGGAGTTGTGGAAGCAAGAAGCAGTTTCCCAGGGTATGTGGCAAGGCCCGTCCAGTCCTCCCGACGCCTTGATTATAGCCCTGTGGGACTCAGTGTGAACTTCTTACATTCAGAACTTTTTTTAACAAGTAAGTTTGTGTTGTTTGAAACCAGTAAGTTTTTGTTTTGTTTTTGTAATTTGTTGCAGCAACAGGGCTGTGCTGTGCACTTAGTCATTCAGTCGTGTCCAACTCTTTGTTACCCCATAGATGGTAGCCTCCCAGGCTCCTCTGTCCATGGGGATGCAACAGGCAAGAATACTGGAGTGGGTTGCCATGCCCTCCTCCAGGGGATCTTCCCAACTCAGGGATCGAACCCAGGCTTCCTGCATTGCAGGCGGATTCTTTACTGTCAAGCCACCAGGGAAGCCCACAACAGCAGTAGGGGACTAATATGGAGGGAACTAGAAAATTGAGATTAGGGGCTTCTCCCCTCGACCCCAAGCTTTATGGACTGGTATGTCCTGCCCCATCCCCTCCGCTCTGTCCCCTATGTCCTGGTCTCTCCCTTTCTGCTTCCCTCGCACTCAGGAGGGAGGAGGAGCAACCTGCTTGCTGCCCCACCCCACAAACAGTCTTGGCACCAACTTCCTCACTTTACAAGATCTGGAACTTGCCATCTGTTCCCTGCCGAGCTGCTGCCTGATCAAGGCTTGACCACCAAAGCTACCAGAGGCACCCGGACGAGAGCTCATGTGGTAACTTACCCTCCGCCCAGGATCCGCCTTTTTTTTTTTTTTTTTTCTGAATCCCTTTCAGGCTCTGATAAGACACAGAAACACGTTTTCCCAACTGGAGATCTTAAGTCCTCACACACCTGTGCTGTTGGCTCTTTCAAAGAAAATGTGGTTTTCATGGAGGACACTTTTCTTTGGCTTCAAAGTATTAATTGTGAGGAAAGACTTGGGGGGGGGAGCGGGGCAGATGAAGATGCTGAAATTTATAATGCATTTGACTTTAAAAGGTTATTAAAACACTACCATTAGAAATTAAAGGAGCATGATGAAACTTCTCAGCAAACTTACGAAGAAAATACTTTGTTTATTTTACTTTATTTTTATAACTTACCATAAAGTAGAATGAAGAACTCTTCTGTTGAGCGTGTTCTTATTTAGTATGAATGTTTGAAAATAACACTGGCAGCTCTTTGGAGAGCTGAGATCCCACTCCATGAAGGAAGAAGAAGGTTTGAGCAAAAGTCCACAGGAAACAAAACACGAAAAGGTTGCACTGCTGTTTGGGGTTTATGCACTGCCCCGTCCAGCCTCAAGAATGCAATCCGCTGCTGCGGCTTAGTGGTAATTTAAAGCTCCATGCTAAATTTTCTGGTGGTATTTGAAAATATACGACTGACCTTTAGAACATGTTTAAGTGGCAAAACTTTATCATTTTATTTTCATTTTCTCTTTTAACCTTGGGAAAGAAGTCTCTCTACTCTGTGTGAAACTGAATTGTTTCAACCATTTTTCTGAACATGGGGAGTAAAGAAAAGTATTCTAGAGGTTTCAAGTTATATTCTTGTCTGTAATTGATTTAAAAGGGCTATAATAGGTAGATAGATAAAGTAAATGGATGGATGGATAGATATACAGATACATAGATAAAGCAGTGGGATAGATGGATGGATGAATACTGATAGGAGGATGTGTATAACATATAAATGATGTGTTTGTCTTCTGCCATTGGTCTGAGTCCACTTTTTTGTTACCTAGACACTCAGAGTGGTTTCCATGCCATCCTGGGTGCTTTGAGAGAAGACAGAGGATATATTGGATTCTGACCCACCTACCACTGGCTTGATGACCTATAAGCATTTGGTCATTCAAAGTGCAGGGTCTGTACATGACCACGGTTACTTTCCAACACACGATTTTGTTAGTATTTTATGAACAGAAAAAGTGTTCATGAGAAGAACAAGTAGGAGGGAAGACATCTTTGGACATCACGGTCACAGAATTCCACGGGGGCAGGAAGCCCCTCAGCGTGCAGCTCCTAGTGGTCCTGTCGGGCTGGATCTGGGGGGCTGGAGACAAGCAGGGCTCTGTGGACCCAACGTGGGAGGGGAGAGCAGTAACAGGGGTCAGGGGATTTCCAGCAGGGCTGCTCCAGGGGACGATCTGAGTGACCTCGCCATTCTCCCTCCCCAGGTCCTGTCCTCAGTGTCTGTGACTGTACTGCTGGGTGCAGGCGAGTGAGGGACAGGTAGGGTTTCCTGCAGCAGACTAGTGACTTCACAGGGACAGGTCTCGTCTGTGCATGTCACCCAAGCGCATTCACGTGACGGGACTTTCTCAGTCGTTGTCTGTAATGGAAAATTTGTTCGTCAAGATAAAGGTCTGATGCCTGACTGTGAACATCCTATGTTCTCCTTAAAGCTTCTGTCTCCGCGTCTCCTGAAACGGGCCAGAGCGTGGTAATACACCGTCTAACATCTTCCCAATCTCTACAGAAAGGCTTGAGCTTGCTCCTAAGTGTAAAAGTGTGAGTTGCTCAGCCTTGTCCAGCCCAAAGACTGGGACCTTTGGGACCCCAGGGACTGTTTCCTGCCAACCTTCTAAGTCCGTGGGATGCTTCAGCAAGAATACTCGAGTCCATTGCCATTCCCTTCACCAGGGAATCGTCCCGACCCAGAGATCAGACCAGGTCTCCTGCATTGCAGGCAGGTTCTTTACCATCTGAGCCACCTAGGTTTGCGCATTCTGCTGAATTGATCACTTCTTTCAATATCCATAGCCATTTCCTTAAAAAGGTTGGGGGAATGTTGTCTAAGTCTTATGCAACAGGATTTAGCAAAACATATGAATAATTCCTAAATCGTTTTGTTTTGGGAGACCAAGAGCCTGAGAATCCTAGATAAATATCAGTCCTCCAGCACCTCATTAAATGAACTCTCACTCAAGGAACTCTCTTCTCCATTTCCTTTGCAGCCTAATGTTCTTGATCATTGATACATCTCCCCTTCCTTCCTAATTATTTCACCTGGAAGTGCTGCTTTTAACATAACTTTCCTGGCTCCTCCAACTTTCCTTATTAATTTTCCCTTCAGTTCTGTATCTTGGAGGCAGCCCATCCGTCTTTCCTGGGCTGCATCTCTGCTGACATCCTCTTTCTGCCCTTCACTCCAAAGTTTGCTCTCTACGATGCTTCTGGTTCCAATGCATAGTGCCAAGCTGCTTCAAAATAATTTCTGAAAACTTACCATTTTGCTGAAAGTGTATTTCTTTAGTGAAGTCTCCAGTGACAGATGGTTCATTTCAATTTTCTCCTGCCCGCAGAAAAATCCCTGTAATGATGGACAAGAAATGCAAGGAACACTCCCTTGGTGGACTTTGGGTTTAGCTTCTTTGCCTGTCTCCTTCACTTGCTGGAAGTCCTTTAGGCGATGGCTGTGTGCTATAGAGCTGAGTTCACTCAGTGTTTCGTCCACTGTCAGCAGGTGTGAGCTAAAATGTGATCATGCAGTGAAGGTATTTAAAGTTCCAGATAACTCAGTGCAGAGTCAGTCATGTGTGCTTAGCTGTCTAATTTAAGTACTTGTGTGTGTGTGAGTGTGTGAGACTTTCAGTGTTGCAAGATGAGTGACCTTTTTACTTAGGATGAATTTTGTGATTTAGATAGAATTACACATACTTCCTTCTTTGGGCTTCCCATGTGGCTCAGTGGGTAAAGAGTCTGCCTGTAATGGAGGAGACGTGGATTCAATCCCTGAGTTGGGAAAATCCTTTGGAGAAGGAAATGGCAACCCACTCCAGTATTCTTGCTTGGAGAATCCCATGGACAGAGGAGCCTGGCGGCCTACAGTCCATAAGGTCGCAAAGAGTTGGACACGACTGAAGCGACTGAGCATGCATACATGCACACATATTTTCTTTAAATTCTTTGGCCCAAAAGAACTAAATAGGCATTTCTCCAAAGAAGACATACGGATGGCTAACAAACACATGAAAAGATGCTCAACATCACTCATTATCAGAGAAATGCAAATCAAGACCACAATGAGGTACCACTTCACACCAGTCAGAATGGCTGTGATCCAAAAGTCTACAAGCAATAAATGCTGGAGAGGATGTGGAGAAAAGGGAACCCTCTTACACTGTTGGTGGGAATGCAAACTAGTACAGCCATTATGGAAAACAGTGTGGAGATTCCTTAAAAAATTGCAAATAGAACTCCCTTATGACCCAGCAATCCCACTGCTGGACATACACACCGAGGAAACCTGAATTGAAAGAGACACATGTACCCCAATGTTCATTGCAGCATTGTTTATAATCGCCAGGACATGGAAACAACCTAGATGTCCATCAGCAGATGAATGGATAAGAAAGCTGTGGTACATATACACAATGGAGTATTACTCAGCCCTTAAAAAGAATACATTTGAATCAGTTCTAA
>SJYC01119987.1:0-21964 GCA_006408675.1 Madoqua kirkii
TATACATAGCCTTTCCTGATGTATAAGCCTTTCTTTCTTACCCAGGATACATAGCCGTTCTATGAGGATGGATACAAATTGCATAACTATTCTCTTTTCTTAACAAAGTTTTCAGAAGGGGTTCTGGGAACCATCAGACCACCTATAAAAGGAGGAGTGGCCTTGAGGGAGGGCACTGGTATCCATCACAGCCACAACTTCCCACCCTCCTCTCTTCCTAGGGGAAATCCTGATTCCTTTCTTCCTCCTCCATCTGCAGCTAGCTTCACTTGCAATTTCTGGAGTTTCTGTTTTTAAAATATTTATTAACTCATTTTGCTGTGCTGGATCTGAGTTGTGGCCTTGGGATCTTTAGTTATGTCATGTGGCATCTGGCTCCCTGACCAGAGATTGAACCCAGTGCCCCTTGTATTGGGAGTGCAGAGTCTTAGCCACCAGGTCACCAGGGAGGTCCCTGGAATTTCCTGGCTGGGTCTTTTAAACAATGTTTAGAGGCTTGTGTGCTCGTCTGAAATTGCAGGACAAAAATTCGTGTGTATCTGTAGGTATACATGCACACAGCTTTCTGGGGTAGAGGCTCAAACGTTTTCATCACGTTTCATCATCCTTGAGGATTCTCAGAACTAAGGAAGGTAGTCATGACCTCTTCTTAAACCTGTCGAGCTGGCTCCTGCCACTGAGTTTAGACTGACGCTTCATACAGCCTGTTAACTTGAGGATGAGTTGCCAATGCAAAACGCTGCCATGGCCAGGTGGGTAAAGTAAGAGGCCACGGTCAGTGGTGCACAGGGCAGCACGGAGTAGGGACATCTGTGGTCAGTTTGGATATAGGTGGCCAACTCTCCCACTCTCTAATTCAGGTTAAAACCTTACATTCTGTTCAGTAAATACGACTCAGCCCCCTGTGTTGCCATGGTGAACCCTTCTGCTTGTTGAGGGCAAGAGAGGGAGGTTTCCTTCTTTCATCCATGTTTTTATCTGTTAGGAATAGGGTGCTAGGGCAGGTGGGTGGGCAAGGATTTGGTGATGGCAGATCCTATCAAATGCTGTCTTGACATGACTTGTGCATATGTGCTTAGTTGCTTCACTCGTGTCTGTCTCTTTGCAACCCTGTGGACCATAGCCCTCCAGGCTCCTCTGTCCATGGCATTCTCCAGACAAGAATACTGGAGAGAGTTGCCATTTTTCTCTCCAGGGGATCTTCCTGACCCAAGAATCGAACCCGTGTCTCCTGTGTCACAGGCAAATTCTTTACCCACTGAGCCACCTGGGAAGCCTGTCTTGACATGAACAACAAAGATTAAATCCCCCCAAAGCGTATCATTAAATCTAGAATGCAGGAGAGAACTCTTAATGTGGCCTCTTAGCTGGTCTAAAGCTACATCTCTGGCTTTCTCAGGGTGATCATTCTTGTCTTTTGCTAAGCTTTAGATTTATTTCTTCTCCCTAAGAGCCACTGTTTGTTTGTTTTTGCACAGTGGAGTGTGTGTTTACATTTTTTCTTCCACCCGATAAATGCCCATACTTACATTCCTGGCTAATTCTTGTACATCCTTTAGGTTTCAGCTTCCAGGTAACTTCCTCAGGTGACAGTTTTATGGCTCTGCAGGTCTAGAGATGGTGAGAACCCTACTCTTTAACCCTGAAGCACTTATAAATAAAGTTAATCTGCTTTTGAAAGGGTTGCTTTCTTCACTAGACCGTAAGCTCCAGGAGGACAGGGATTACTCTAATCACTTTAGGTCCTGTAACTTCTAGCTCAGCACCTGGCACACAGTAGGTATAATACACATTCTTGAATGAATGAATGAACGGGAGTATCAATATCTAGACAGGATGAGAGACCTGGGTACCAGCTCAGCTCGTGGAATCACACACAGATGGTGGGGCATTGGAGGTGGGGTCATCGTACCCTAAGGTCTGATTCTCAGTGTTGTAGGTCTGTCTCTTATACACATCTAGGCTGGTGTACAGGATGATCCGGGGAGATGGTGTGGGGTGGGAGGTGGGAGGGGGCTTCGGCATTGGGAGATCATGTACAACTATGGCTGATTCATGTCAATGTATGGCAAAACCAATACAGTATTGTAAAATAGAATAAAGTATTAAATAAATAAATAAAAATAAAAAAACACACACAAAGAAAAAAAATAAGTAAATAAATTCTTTGGCTCAAATTGTGTTGGAAATTTCAGAGGGGTGATTTTCAGGAGAGAATCTCATTACTTACAGTTCTACCCTGTTGAGAGTAGCTAACACTTGGTTTTCATTAGTATTTCGGTAGTAATAGGACAGCTACAAATTAATTTGCCCAATCTGTTGATAAACTGAAAACATTCTTTACATTTTGTTTCTGAGAGAAACAAAGGCTGGAGATGGTGAGAAGGAGTAGGGAAAGAAATAAGTGTACTTATCTTGAGAAAGTCAAACCCTCAATCACGGCAGCATGGCCGAAAGTGGTCAGAAGCCAGTTGCGAAAGAGAGCAATATTCTTATTCTCAGATTTGCTGCTGCTCTTTTCTCCCATCTGGAAACCTTTCCATCATCATCAGTAGCTTATAAACTCTGATTGTCTGAGACTGCAGAGCCATGTAAATAAATCCAGTATACATAGCCTTTCCTGATGTATAAGCCTTTCTTTCTTACCCAGGATACATAGCCGTTCTATGAGGATGGATACAAATTGCATAACTATTCTCTTTTCTTAACAAAGTTTTCAGAAGGGGTTCTGGGAACCATCAGACCACCTATAAAAGGAGGAGTGGCCTTGAGGGAGGGCACTGGTATCCATCACAGCCACAACTTCCCACCCTCCTCTCTTCCTAGGGGAAATCCTGATTCCTTTCTTCCTCCTCCATCTGCAGCTAGCTTCACTTGCAATTTCTGGAGTTTCTGTTTTTAAAATATTTATTAACTCATTTTGCTGTGCTGGATCTGAGTTGTGGCCTTGGGATCTTTAGTTATGTCATGTGGCATCTGGCTCCCTGACCAGAGATTGAACCCAGTGCCCCTTGTATTGGGAGTGCAGAGTCTTAGCCACCAGGTCACCAGGGAGGTCCCTGGAATTTCCTGGCTGGGTCTTTTAAACAATGTTTAGAGGCTTGTGTGCTCGTCTGAAATTGCAGGACAAAAATTCGTGTGTATCTGTAGGTATACATGCACACAGCTTTCTGGGGTAGAGGCTCAAACGTTTTCATCACGTTTCATCATCCTTGAGGATTCTCAGAACTAAGGAAGGTAGTCATGACCTCTTCTTAAACCTGTCGAGCTGGCTCCTGCCACTGAGTTTAGACTGACGCTTCATACAGCCTGTTAACTTGAGGATGAGTTGCCAATGCAAAACGCTGCCATGGCCAGGTGGGTAAAGTAAGAGGCCACGGTCAGTGGTGCACAGGGCAGCACGGAGTAGGGACATCTGTGGTCAGTTTGGATATAGGTGGCCAACTCTCCCACTCTCTAATTCAGGTTAAAACCTTACATTCTGTTCAGTAAATACGACTCAGCCCCCTGTGTTGCCATGGTGAACCCTTCTGCTTGTTGAGGGCAAGAGAGGGAGGTTTCCTTCTTTCATCCATGTTTTTATCTGTTAGGAATAGGGTGCTAGGGCAGGTGGGTGGCAAGGATTTGGTGATGGCAGATCCTATCAAATGCTGTCTTGACATGACTTGTGCATATGTGCTTAGTTGCTTCACTCGTGTCTGTCTCTTTGCAACCCTGTGGACCATAGCCCTCCAGGCTCCTCTGTCCATGGCATTCTCCAGACAAGAATACTGGAGAGAGTTGCCATTTTTCTCTCCAGGGGATCTTCCTGACCCAAGAATCGAACCCGTGTCTCCTGTGTCACAGGCAAATTCTTTACCCACTGAGCCACCTGGGAAGCCTGTCTTGACATGAACAACAAAGATTAAATCCCCCCAAAGCGTATCATTAAATCTAGAATGCAGGAGAGAACTCTTAATGTGGCCTCTTAGCTGGTCTAAAGCTACATCTCTGGCTTTCTCAGGGTGATCATTCTTGTCTTTTGCTAAGCTTTAGATTTATTTCTTCTCCCTAAGAGCCACTGTTTGTTTGTTTTTGCACAGTGGAGTGTGTGTTTACATTTTTTCTTCCACCCGATAAATGCCCATACTTACATTCCTGGCTAATTCTTGTACATCCTTTAGGTTTCAGCTTCCAGGTAACTTCCTCAGGTGACAGTTTTATGGCTCTGCAGGTCTAGAGATGGTGAGAACCCTACTCTTTAACCCTGAAGCACTTATAAATAAAGTTAATCTGCTTTTGAAAGGGTTGCTTTCTTCACTAGACCGTAAGCTCCAGGAGGACAGGGATTACTCTAATCACTTTAGGTCCTGTAACTTCTAGCTCAGCACCTGGCACACAGTAGGTATAATACACATTCTTGAATGAATGAATGAACGGGAGTATCAATATCTAGACAGGATGAGAGACCTGGGTACCAGCTCAGCTCGTGGAATCACACACAGATGGTGGGGCATTGGAGGTGGGGTCATCGTACCCTAAGGTCTGATTCTCAGTGTTGTAGGTTCCTGAGCCTGAGGAGTTTGTCTGTCAGCCTTTGGTGATTTATGGACTCACCCAGCCTCATAGGAGAGACGCAGGTTTGAACCAGAATGTTGACCTTGGAATTGATAATAAGGTAACTGCCAAGTGATCAGAAGGCATAGGTGAGCCCACTTAATGCATTTCCTTGTTAGGCATCAGTCAGCATAGAGGAACACTGAGACCCCGGATGGATCTTGAGAAAATACCAGAAAACGACCGCACAGAGTAGAGTGTGTGTCTCCAGGCAGGGCCCACCGTGGCCACTGGAGCTGCAGAATTCACGATAATTAGATGGGTCAGTGGGTCCCTCTTCCCTTTAACAGGGTGGGAAACAAACTGGGGAGTTATTTTTCTCACGGTTGATTCTTTTTCTAGATTCCATGTTAACTGTGGCCTAATAATGAGTGTTGTGTTTCCTCAAAAGGAAAAAAAAAAGAAAACCTAAAAAGGACACTGTGATTCAACAGGTACTAAGCATTCATGTTCAACACTGAGCGTGCGAGCGAGACCACCCTTTCTGCTTTTGACCTTGGAGTCACAGTGCCTTCTGTGATTTCTGAAGACACCTGGTCTAGTCTAATGTGAGGTGATTTCTACCAGCTTTAGGAGGCTGAACTTACCTTGTGCTTCTGATTTTTATCTGTATTCTAAGTAACTTATTAACAATTACTAACAATTGTTGGTTGAATACATGCTGTTGGAAAGACACTGTGTTTTTATGATTTACTATTTACAGCTTTACTTGGCAAATGGTGATGGAGAAATAGAGGCTCTGATATTATTTAATTTGGGCCGAAGTTCATTGGATATAAATTTTCTAGCAGGTATCAAACCATTTGCAAACAAATAACTTCTTAAAGTAGAAGAGACACAGATGGAATAAATATTCAAGGAATCAAACCTATGTTCTTTTAGAACTGATACAGTAATAACCTTCTGTATTTCACATAGCTACTGGTAAAAGTATATTCCTTCATCTTTTTATCTCATGTAAAAGCACTTTGGAATACTTTTTTTTTCCAGGATTGGGAAGCATCATAAAATTGATAACCCTTAAAGCAACCTTATTGATTTTCTGTCTGAGATCCCATTTTTGCAAAAAATACTGCCAAGTTCACCATGCTGATGAGAGTAGGGGTATCACACATATTTAGACTTTTGGAAAGTGCAATTATAGGGGAAATCAACAAGTGTGGATTTGCTTTTTCTTTTTAAACTTACTTATGGCACAAGAACACAACCTTCAAAGCAGAGGACTGAGACCATATTACGTTATTTATATGCCTTGAGAAGGCTCTTTGATAGATGCAGAGTCCCTCACTGCTAGGACAGAAGCCCCACGAAGCCTGTGGAGACTACATCAGTTTTGCTGTGTAGAACAAGGCAGGCTGAGACTCTGCTTTCAGATAACTACCTTTTGCCATCACACAATAAAAGGTGAGCCGTCTTTGGGGCTGCACAGAGTCAGACATGACTGAAGCTACTTAGGAGCAGCAGATATTAGGCAGGCAAAGACAAAGCTATTTGCTATGTTTGTCTCATACATTTTGTGTTATTTTAGACTTGTCCTATGATGCCAGGGTAAAAAGTCGACAAGTCAATATCCAGTTGACTCTTTTTGACTTGTTTTACTTGTGCAAGGAGAGTCAACCAGTCCTTCCTAAAGGAGATCAGTCCTGGGTGTTCATTGGAAAGACTGATGCTGAAGCTGAAACTCCAGTACTTTGGCCACCTGATGCGAAGAGCTAACTCATTAGAAAAGACCCTGATGCTGGGAAAGAGTGAAGGCAGGAGGAGAAGGGGATGACAGAGGATGAGATGGTTGGATGGCATCACCGACTTGATGGACAAGAGTTTGGGTAAACTACAGGATTTGATGATGGACAGGAAGCCCGGTGTGCTCTGGTTCATGGGGTCATAAAGAGTCGATACGACTGAGTGACTGAACGGAACTGACTGTTTTGACAGATGGCTAAATATCTAATTTACTTAATTAGCATGGCAGCAGAATAATGCCCTGTCCAGCAACCCACCCCCAGCCCTGCAAAAAAAAAAAAAAAAAAAAAAAAAGATAGCAAATCCTAATTCCTTCAAGCTGTAATATTATATTATTTGGAAAAAGCATTTCTTCAGTGCCAGAGTCCAGCCCCAGTGGATCCAGGGTAATTCGAAGCAGGGATGGAGTTGGCAATTGATTTAGAGAGGGATAAGGAAAGAATGTTGTAGATAAGAAAATAGAGGCGAGAAAGAGGCTGATATTCCTTGGTATACACAGAAACCCAATAAAACCCCCAGACAAGGAGTTTGCCCTGTTCACGGAGGCCACAGGTGCCCTCCTGGTCTTCTGCGGGAGTGAAGACACAGAATGTATTCCCGTTCAAGTCTTAGAAACCTGGGCAGATAAGTGAATGCAGGGAACCTTGATACTCCAAGGGATCAGCCTGAAAAAGAGGGGTAGGGAGGGAGGGAGAGAGAGAGAAAGAAAATGATTGATGTGGGGTGACCAAGCTTCTTCGAGTGAGGCCCAATAGCTTTATTTTCAAAAGGGACTTTTATACCTTTCCCAAAAATGATGTTGTGTAGATTATCTTCTGGCCTTGGAGGCCTGTGAAACATTTTAAGGCTCTCTTCTGATAAAGGCTGCTCAACCAGAAAACTTATTTTCCCTTGAAGTGTTTTTTTTCTTTATATTTCTAATCTATGTCAGCCTCTGAAAGTATCAAACAAAGTTACATTTCTCATGGAGCAAAGGTGCAGTAAGTTACAACGAAGAAAGAACCAATTGGCTCAAAAGTCTGATGTGGTTAGTTTCAAGGCTACTATTTTGTTTTCTTACATTCCAACTATGTTAGCTAGCACTGCCAGGTGCACAGTGGATAAGAGATATGGGAACTTAGCAACAAGCATTGGCCCAATAATGAAACCCTACACCAGCACTACTCTGATAAATTTTAACTCTTTGAAAGGCTCTATGTTTTAGGCTTCCTGTGCCTTTCACAGTTGAGAGGCTGTGAACAATCATATGCATAGCTGTAAAAGTCTGGATAGACCTGCCAAGCAAGCTAGAATGCTAACAGAGGGGATTTGATCTGCACTCCTTTTATATGCAGGAGACTGTAAACTGGAGCTCTAAGTTAACTTCTTCCAAAGAAAGGTGGTTGGGGATAGCCCCCCTGTAATGTCAGAAGAGTAGGTGGAAAGCATAATGCAGTAAGGCAGGCAGACTCTGGTTTTGGGGGTAGATGCTTGAGAAAGCCCAGGGAGGTTTCCTCGAGGCCTGATCTTGCCTTTGCGTTTTGTCAGGCCCCTTTCCTCATGACCTTTGCCACGGGTGGGATTCCCCACGCTGGCTCCCGGTACTTCAGGTGTGATTAAATTAGCAACTTTGAGATGAGACTATGCTAGATGGTCCTTGATTAACCAGAGATTAACCAGGTCTAGTCTGGAGATTAACCAGATGGTCCCTGAATGCAATTACGAGATCCCATAAGAGAGAAGCAGAGATTTAAAGGTACAGAGGGGAAGGTGATGTGAGGGTGGAAGAGAGAATAAGGCACTGATGACCTTGGGCCCTGGAGGGGTGTGGCCACACAAGGCAGCATGGGAAACTGGGGCAGGGTGGGTGGTTGCAGGGTAAGAGATGAATTCTGCCCTCAAGCCCCTGCAGAGCTCAGCTCTTCTGACACCTTGCCTGTGGCTCAGTGGCTCTGATTTAGGACTTCTGACCTCCAGAACTCTGACAGAATACATTCCTGTTGTTCTGTGTCACCGCATTTGTGGGAGCTTGTGACAGCTGCCACAGGAAACAATTACAGCTAGTATCTGATGCAACAACTGGTTTAGTATCTAAAATCTTGAAAGTGTTGCAAGTTCATACTTGTGGGGTGACCAAGCTTCTTCGAGTGAGGCCCAATAGCTTTATTTTCAAAAGGGACTTTTATACCTTTCCCAAAAATGATGTTGTGTAGATTATCTTCTGGCCTTGGAGGCCTGTGAAACATTTTAAGGCTCTCTTCTGATAAAGGCTGCTCAACCAGAAAACTTATTTTCCCTTGAAGTGTTTTTTTTCTTTATATTTCTAATCTATGTCAGCCTCTGAAAGTATCAAACAAAGTTACATTTCTCATGGAGCAAAGGTGCAGTAAGTTACAACGAAGAAAGAACCAATTGGCTCAAAAGTCTGATGTGGTTAGTTTCAAGGCTACTATTTTGTTTTCTTACATTCCAACTATGTTAGCTAGCACTGCCAGGTGCACAGTGGATAAGAGATATGGGAACTTAGCAACAAGCATTGGCCCAATAATGAAACCCTACACCAGCACTACTCTGATAAATTTTAACTCTTTGAAAGGCTCTATGTTTTAGGCTTCCTGTGCCTTTCACAGTTGAGAGGCTGTGAACAATCATATGCATAGCTGTAAAAGTCTGGATAGACCTGCCAAGCAAGCTAGAATGCTAACAGAGGGGATTTGATCTGCACTCCTTTTATATGCAGGAGACTGTAAACTGGAGCTCTAAGTTAACTTCTTCCAAAGAAAGGTGGTTGGGGATAGCCCCCCTGTAATGTCAGAAGAATAGGTGGAAAGCATAATGCAGTAAGGCAGGCAGACTCTGGTTTTGGGGGTAGATGCTTGAGAAAGCCCAGGGAGGTTTCCTCGAGGCCTGATCTCGCCTTTGCGTTTTGTCAGGCCTCTTTCCTCATGACCTTTGCCACGGGTGGGATTCCCCACGCTGGCTCCCGGTACTTCAGGTGTGATTAAATTAGCAACTTTGAGATGAGACTATGCTAGATGGTCCTTGATTAACCAGAGATTAACCAGGTCTAGTCTGGAGATTAACCAGATGGTCCCTGAATGCAATTACGAGATCCCATAAGAGAGAAGCAGAGATTTAAAGGTACAGAGGGGAAGGTGATGTGAGGGTGGAAGAGAGAATAAGGCACTGATGACCTTGGGCCCTGGAGGGGTGTGGCCACACAAGGCAGCATGGGAAACTGGGGCAGGGTGGGTGGTTGCAGGGTAAGAGATGAATTCTGCCCTCAAGCCCCTGCAGAGCTCAGCTCTTCTGACACCTTGCCTGTGGCTCAGTGGCTCTGATTTAGGACTTCTGACCTCCAGAACTCTGACAGAATACATTCCTGTTGTTCTGTGTCACCACATTTGTGGGAGCTTGTGACAGCTGCCACAGGAAACAATTACAGCTAGTATCTGATGCAACAACTGGTTTAGTATCTGAAATCTTGAAAGTGTTGCAAGTTCATACGGTAGAATTTGGGCCTCATTTTCTGCTTTGCTATTAACGCTGAGCTCATTTTCTATCTCTAATCTATTTTTCAGGTGAGAAAGTTCAGATTCAGAAAAGCTAAAGAAATTTCCATATCTTTGTTATAGTCAGATTTTTTTTTTCTGGGCAAAAGAGGGTATTTGTTATATTACTAAATGTCCCCCTATGTACATTTCAGCTTTAAAAATGTTATTTTATTTTTCTGACATCATGCTCACTTGCTGGTTCCATATTCCTGTACACAATATTTTAGCTCTGTGAAAGACTGTACAATCTGCAGAAAGCTGGAAATACGACCATTAGAATTAAATTACTCCAGGGGATTGCTCTGATGATTCTTACGAAGGCATAGGACAAATATACTTTTGGGGTTTTGTCGACACTCATTTTAGAAATGTACCCTCTACATGCATGATGATGCCCGCCTTTCTTATAGCCTAAAATTGCAATATGAGTTTTAGTGTCCAAAAGCAATTTTGATTTCCTGCAAAGGAAGGAAAGAAAAATATAGAAAATGCTAAAAACTGAAAAAAAAAAGTAGGACATACAGGAATAAATACCCTCAAGGAACCTGTGTTTCTTACTTAAGATGAAGTATAGTACACAATGAAAGAGCTGGATTGTCATAGCGAATCTTTTAGAACTTTAAATTCTACCATGATTCCCCACTACTATCTGACATAAAACTTCTAGAGAGGCTATAAAATCAACTTCCATTCCAATAAGACAGAATCATTATATTTTTATGACTCTCTATGGTTGACAATAAAAGAAGTGATAACAATTTTCAAAAACGTAGGTAGATTTTTTGAGGGGTTTTATTAATGCTGATGGGGGTAGAAGGGGCCCCCAGGAGCCACTTGGAGATATCTAGGTGGACAGGTATAGTACATATATATTAGCAATTAACAATATGGAAATAGTCCTTATGGAACTTATATGTTACACAAGATACAATTTAAAGTTGGCTAAGTGTCAGTTTCTTTCAAGTATTCTTGACTTGTGGATTGAGTTGTGTACGTATTACATAGGTTCAGTGTACCCAGCCTGATTGTTGTTTTATTGAGAATGTATTTTTAGGTCTTACAAAAATAGGTATGATATTGCCTTTTAATAATGATTTCATATTTGCTCCTAGAAGATTTTAAAGGCCCCACTGAGAACATTTGGGATGATGAGTGTTCACGGAGGATAACATGATGCTTTTATTAACAAGCGAACCAAGTGAAGCCACATTGGAAAAATGTGCATCGGTAGCCATACCTACAGTTCACATTTCTTTCTTATAAGTGCTCATCATTGACCACGTGGGGAAAAATTATATCCTACCATCATATCCCAATGGAATAACTGAATGTAGTTGTATTAAAAATTATTTAAATCTCACTTTTGGTAGACTATTATATTTAGTTTTGACTTTGATACTATCTCAGTGAATTTGTTTTGAATTTGTGGAAATGGTCAATTTCTCAGAGCTTAATAAGCTAGCATATATTAGTCTCGATTTTCTAATCCTTAAGCATGAATCAACCTCTAGACCTTTCTAAATATTTATAATTTCCAGTCATTCAATTAATTGATACTTAAATATTAAATGACTTTGGATGGCCTTTATACATGGTTCATTCACTAAACTGAAGCTAAACTTCTATCCTGAATTTGGGTTATTTTATACTCTATCACACTCCAGCTAAATTTTGCTTACTATACTATATCTTCATCAAATTACATATATCTGCAAAATAGACAGCAGAACAGTTATATAACAATGAATGACATTAAAAACTGATTAAGTTCATGAAATCACTACTCATATTTCCAGTCATTCAATTAATTGATACTTAAATATTAAATGACTTTGGATGGCCTTTATACATGGTTCATTCACTAAACTGAAGCTAAACTTCTATCCTGAATTTGGGTTATTTTATACTCTATCACACTCCAGCTAAATTTTGCTTACTATACTATATCTTCATCAAATTACATATATCTGCAAAATAGACAGCAGAACAGTTATATAACAATGAATGACATTAAAAACTGATTAAAGTTCATGAAATCACTACTCATATTTCTGCTTGAGTTGCGTTATGAGGATTATTTAATACAAGAAGAATCTACCTACTAAAAATTCCTCATTCTGAAGTGATACATATATGTATGAACTCATCAAATGATCTCCAGTCTCAGATAATAGACCAGTGTTTATATTTCCATTTCATATATTGATAGATGCACTATGCCACTTGCTGCAGTATTATTCCATCTATAATGAGAATACTGCTAGTGGTGAGAAATTATTTGTTAATCAAACTATATTATAAAATTGTTTTCTCCAGCAGCATTCTTCTCTCAAGAGTGGTATATAAAAAAAAAAAAAACCAACAAGTAAACATATCAGTGAAGATGACCTAAGTGGTAGTTCAAAATATAGATGAAAATAAAAAATTAAAGTCTTCTAAAGTATAATTTAGATGAAATCCTCCTCCTGAGAACTGTAGGGTAAAATAATCTCAGATTCTTGGACTAAATTACTCTTCCCAGAGGCAGAGAAATGACAGGTTCCTAGAAGAGGAGGAACAGATGACAGCCGAAGTATTTAGATTTGGAAGACTGTTCACTGGTAAGAATGAATGAGTGTTTGGGGCCATGGTGAAATAAGCATATCATTAGTCATCTCCAGATGAAGCTTGGATTGCTTAGTTTTATGAGACAATTTGAGTGGGTTGCTTGCAAGTTTCAAAATAACTGAAAGGAATTAACTGAGGGCATAATATATCTTTGGGCTTCATGTGAGTGGGCCTTTGGACAGAGAATGTAGTGTAAATTAGTTTCATTGCCTTGCTGATTTGATGGATAGATAAGTATAGAGTCTCATTAATGTATGTGGCTAACAGATGTTACTCAAGCTGCCATTGGCATTGGGCACAGATGGGCTGGATATGTAGCCTGCCAACAAGACAATGCAGTTGGTCTTGGTATCCACAGGGGATTGGCTCCAGGACCCCCGTGAATACCAAAATCCCTGAAAGCTCAAGTCCCTTATATACAGTGGTGTATGTGGTATTTGCATGTAACCTATTCACATCCTCCAATAGACTTTAAATCATCTCTAGATTACTTACAATATCTAATGCAAAATAAATTCTATGCAGATGGTTGTAAATGCTACATAAATAATTGCTAAATTATTTGTTAATCAAACTATATTATAAAATTGTTTTCTCCAGCAGCATTCTTCTCTCAAGAGTGGTATATAAAAAAAAAAAAACCAACAAGTAAACATATCAGTGAAGATGACCTAAGTGGTAGTTCAAAATATAGATGAAAATAAAAAATTAAAGTCTTCTAAAGTATAATTTAGATGAAATCCTCCTCCTGAGAACTGTAGGGTAAAATAATCTCAGATTCTTGGACTAAATTACTCTTCCCAGAGGCAGAGAAATGACAGGTTCCTAGAAGAGGAGGAACAGATGACAGCCGAAGTATTTAGATTTGGAAGACTGTTCACTGGTAAGAATGAATGAGTGTTTGGGGCCATGGTGAAATAAGCATATCATTAGTCATCTCCAGATGAAGCTTGGATTGCTTAGTTTTATGAGACAATTTGAGTGGGTTGCTTGCAAGTTTCAAAATAACTGAAAGGAATTAACTGAGGGCATAATATATCTTTGGGCTTCATGTGAGTGGGCCTTTGGACAGAGAATGTAGTGTAAATTAGTTTCATTGCCTTGCTGATTTGATGGATAGATAAGTATAGAGTCTCATTAATGTATGTGGCTAACAGATGTTACTCAAGCTGCCATTGGCATTGGGCACAGATGGGCTGGATATGTAGCCTGCCAACAAGACAATGCAGTTGGTCTTGGTATCCACAGGGGACTGGCTCCAGGACCCCCGTGAATACCAAAATCCCTGAAAGCTCAAGTCCCTTATATACAGTGGTGTATGTGGTATTTGCATGTAACCTATTCACATCCTCCAATAGACTTTAAATCATCTCTAGATTACTTACAATATCTAATGCAAAATAAATTCTATGCAGATGGTTGTAAATGCTACATAAATAATTGCTGGTGCACAGCAAATTCAAGTTTTGCTTTTTGGACATTTCTAAGATTTTTTTTTTTTTTGGAGTATTTTCAATCCCTGGTTGGCTGAATCCATAGAGGCAGACCTTGTGGATACAGTGGCTGTAGATGCACTCTGGCCTCATGGCTCTATTTTCATTTACTGCTGCTGCAGCTAAGTGGCTTCAGTCGTGTCCAACTCTGTGTGACCCCAGAGATGGCAGCCCACCAGGCTCCCCCGTCCCTGGGATTCTCCAGGGAAGAACACTGGAGTGGGTTGCCATTTCCTTCTCCAATGCATGAAAGTGAAAAAAGTGAAGTCGCTCAGTCATGTCTGACTCCTAGTGACCCCATGTACTGCAGCTCACCAGGCTCCTCCATCCATGTGATTTTCCAGGCAAGAGTACTGGAGTGGGTTGCCATTGCCTTCTTCATTTACTAGAGAAGCACAGTTGGTCAACAAATGCCCGAGGCTATCCAAAATAAAAGTCTGAAGTTCAACCACTGGAAAAAATTAAATTCTACAAATGTTAGCTGAGTGCATGCTGAGGGTTAGGCATGGTGTGTGGTATGTTTTCAAGCTCTTTATGACTTACAGACATATGTGCAAGTAACTATGCATGTGTGTGTGCCAAATTGCTTCAGTCACATGTGACTGTTTGTAACCCCATGGGCTGTAGACCACCAGGCTCCCCTGTTGATGGGGCTCTCCAGGCAAGAATACTGAAATGGGTTGCCATGCCTTCCTCCAAGGAATCTTCCCAACCCAGGGTTGGAACATGCATCTCTTATGTCTCCTGCATTGGTAGGCAAGTTCTCACTTGTACCACCTGGGAAACCCAGGAGTACAACTCAAAATGCAAGGTTCATCATGAAGACAAGGACAAAAATCCCTTTGGAAAAGAGATTATCTTAAGAGCAGAGTTTATAGAGGATGATGAATCTGCACAGGGCTTTGAGCCATGGTGGGTTTATGCAGGCAAACCTCCTGATGACATTCTGGGAGAAAGGAGCTGGGTGATTGAATGATGGAGGCAGGAACATTGGGCATGTTCAAATAGGTACCTAGATTGCACAATCCTTTGTGATAGTCCAGGTTTCTGGTGCAGAGGCTCCATCATGCCACTAGAACCCAAATATCTGAGTTTGGACACATGAAGACAATCAGAGGGACAGTTTGACTTTACCCACATCACTTCTAACCCCAGCATCACAGCTCAGAGAGTCGTAGCTTCTCATCTGTGGTTTCTTCCTCAAGGGAAAGGAAGAGCATGGGAGTGGACGGCCAGCTTGTGCAGGTGGGCGGGGTGCTGATTGAGATGCCCATGTCTCTCTCACCCAATGAAGAGCCCTGACTAAGGGGTGGGTGGGAAGAGTCTGGGAGAGCAGCAAATGGACTCTCAGAGGATGTTAAAGGGACTTGGATGCTGTTATTCTGTTTCAAATTCCAACAGGAAGCCCTGAGATGCCTCTGGGATGCCTTGCCCATGGATTTTCCCCAACTGGTCCATGTACACCCCCACCACTACATGGACCTGGCCCACTCCTGACCCTGTGGCCAGCTCTCTGTGTGTGCTCTTGATGGTGACAGAAACCATGAGCTCTGACAGGTGACTGCTGAGCACGTGCAGAAAGCCAGCAGGCCAGGGAGAGGCCACAGACTTCAGCTTCACCTCCACCCTTGAGGGAACAAATGGCAGAATCCTGGGAGAGCACAGAAGCTTAGGGATTCTGCCGAAAGAGAGCGCGAACTGCGTGGGGGCAGAAATAGCCTTAGTTGTTCTGAGACACACAGATGGCCTTCAGGTACATGGTAAGATGCTCAGTGTCACTCAGCATTAGGGAAATGCAAGTCAAAACCACGAGACATGGCCTCACACCTGTCAGAATGGCTGTCATCAAAAAGACCACAAATCACAAGTGTTGGCAAAGAAACAGAGAAAAGGAAACTGTTGTGCACTGTTGGTGGGAATGTAACTTGATGCAGCTGCCGTGGAAAAAGAGTACGGAGAGTGCTCCAGAAGCTAAAAATAGAACTATCATATGATCCGATTCCACTTCTAGTATGCATTCAAAGGAAATGGAGTCACTGTCATCTACACTCCGATGTTCACAGCGGCATTATTCTCAATAATGAAGACTGCTGAAGGAAATGGCTCCCCACTCCAGTACTCTTACCTGGAAAATCCCACAGATGGAGGAGCCTGGTGGGCTGCAGTTCATGGGGTCGCTAAGTCGGACATGACTGAGCAACTTCACTGTCACTTTTTACTTTCATGCATTGGAGAAGGAAATGGCAACCCACTCCGGTGTTCTTGCCTGGAGAATCCCAGGGACGGGGGAGCCTGGTGGGCTGCCATCTATGGGGTCGCACAGAGTTGGACACGACTGAAGCGACTTAGCAGCAGCAGGAGCAGCTGACCACCTGAGAGCCTGACTGTGGATGAACAGAAGAAGAACATGTGGTCTACACACACAGCGCAATGCTCTGTAATCACAAGAAAGAAGGACATCCTGCCATTTGTCACCGTACGTATAGACTTTGAAGGCGTTATGCTAACTGAAGTGGTTCAGACAGAGAAGGGCACATACCACATGGCATCACTTATACATGGGTGCTGAAGAGTCAAAGTGATGGAAACAGGGAGCAGAATGGTGGCTGCCACAGGCTGAGTCGGGGGCATGGAGAGATGCTTGGTCCAAGAGTATAAGCTTCCAGGGATGAGATGCATAAGTTTTGGAGATTTAACAGGCAGCATGGTGACTACAGTTAACAACACTGTATTATACACTTAAAGTTGCTAAGAGGGTAGATCTTAAGTGTTCCCACCACAAAAAAGAAATGGTAATTATGTGAGGAGATGGAGGTGCTGACTCACACTGATGTGATAATCACTTCAAAATATAGACATGTATCAACTCATCACTTTGTATCTCTTAAATACACATGTGTTATATGTCAATTATATCTCAAGAAAACTGGAAGATAAATCCATAATTCTTTCATTATTTTTATATCACCTCTGTATTCCATGACAAGATCAAGGATGGAATCAAATCCATTTGTTACCACATGGTTTGAACCTCAGAATTACAAAATAAATGTTTCTTAATAACCAACCATGCAGAGCTAGATCAGATATTAAGTGTTTTAGTAGCAGAATACCCTGATATTCAAATTCTCAAGTGAGTGCTTGGCCAAATGTAAATGTAAGATTATTTTAGAGCAGTTTTACAGCCAGAGATATTTATTTCAATCATTTTCATTGACCTTGGAATTGAAGATTCTATACTAAGTTGTCATACAAAGGTTATTGTCGCTATGTGAGTTGGAAGAACGATGTGAAAAGAAGAAAAAGAATTAGCTGAGTAGGATGCATTATTTTATAATATCCATTTTATAGCAGGTTTATAATTTGAATGTAAAATCAGTGCTAGATGTCCTTGTAGGCTGTTTACTCATATTTTTAAGGGAGAAAGTACAATTCTCGAATGTGTCATGAGATGACATTAACTTTCCCACCCAACAGCCTTTGTTGACTGAATAGTCCTGAATGTTCAGGTGCAACCTCTTGAAAATGAAGCAGAAGTGAAGATCGAAACATAATAGTCTCATTGTCAGTGGATAAATTAAAGAAAAATAAGCTTGTTTTTCTAGGTAACATGTAACTTGGAAAATTTCTGATGCAATATTATAATGCCCAGAATGTTAAAATGGTGGACAATATTCAGAATTTTAAGGACTGTCTTGTTCTCACATCTGGCCAGTAAAAGAAAATTTTACTGTAAAAACTTGACAGAAAAAAATATAGTACTTCTCCTATTAATGGTAGTATGAACTCAAAAATGTTCTTTGCAATTTCCCCCAAATTTAAATGGTTGATAGTATTTTCTATCTCATATTTATTTTATTAAGAGATTAGTTGGAAATGTTTTTTCAAAATTTCTCTTGAATGTATCCTTTTCTCTCCATACTTATTTTCACTATTTAAGCTGTGCTGCAATGGTGAAACTTTCACTTTTTCTTTAAAAGCTTGGTTTTAGTGGCCTCCTCCAAGCTCTTCCATTTCCAATGTGTTCAAGGAAATTCTTGACCTAGTTCAAACTTCTATAACAAAAATACTATAGACTGCTGTCTTGTAATCAGTAAATGTTCATTTCCCCCAGTTCTGGAGGCTGAAAGTCCAAGGTCAAGGTGCAGGTGTATGTGGTGTCTAGCAAGCGCCCCCCCTTCCGCCCCCCGGTTCACAGACAGTGTTTTCTCACAGAACAGAAGGGGACTGAAGGAGGAGGGCTCCATTCTTATGACCTAATCACCTTCCCACCACGTCCCCCCAGTACCATCACATAGGGGATTAGGTTTGACATGCGAATTTTTGGAGAACATAAAACATTTACTCTTAAACCAGTTTTGCTGGGCTACTGTTTTCCAGCATTGCTTATGTCACATTCCTCCTCTGGAATCTTTTATTACTCCCCATTTTTGGTTCTGTCTCACCTAGTAATTAATTGTTTCTCCACATTTTTATGGGCTTCCCTGGTGGCTCAGCAGTGAAGAACCCACTTGCCAACTCAGGAGACAAGGGTTTGGTCCCTGGATTGGGAAGATTCCCTGGAGAAGGAAATAGCAACCTATTCCAGTATTCTTGCCTGGGAAATCCCATGCACAGAGGAGCCTGGGGGCTACAATCCATGGGGTTGCAGAAGAGTCAGAGATGACTGAGCAACTAAGCAACAACAGCAACACATTTTTATGCTCCACAATCCAGTTCCACCGCATCATCTGATGTAGTCCTTAGCATTCCTCAGGTTTATTCTCATTCACTATGGCAGCCCCCATTGCAAGCGTCGTGGCCACATGTCCGCCCATCTCTGTGCTGGGTCTGAGTTCTCTTTCCTGTGCAGATCATGCTGTTGGCTCCATGCCCTTTGTCCTTTGGACATGCCCACCTGTCTAGAACTGTTTTGTCCTTCAAAGCTGTCTTGTTACAAGATTGATCCTGACCCACAAAACACAATCTGCTCTCTGCAGTTCTCTCTTGCTACAGTACTGATACCAAGGACCCTGTCGCACAGCAAGTACAGAATCCAAACTCCTGGTGACCTTTAAGGATTGAGGGCTCACAGCTGCAGTTCAGTTTCCTTGCCCACTGCAGGACTTTTAGGACCTCAGGATGAACTGCCTATCATCTTATCTGCAAGAGAGTTTCACAGCTTAGAGTGATGATGAACTGTCTAGGAGTGATAGCTGAGTTCTGAGATTCATGGCGATTGCAATACTTGCAGAATTTCCAGACACAGCTGTCACTTTTTCATTTGGTGAAGATGCAGTAAATGAGCTTTTCATGAGATATAAATTTTAAAAATGCAGTGAGCCTTAGGCTTGGAAATATTATAATTTTCAAATGGAAAAGTGTTGCATTTTACTGAATATCAAATAAATCTTTGGTAACATATACATATAGGGTTTCCTTGGTGACTCAATGGTAAAGAACCCACCTGCCAATGCAGGAGACGCAGGTTTGATCTGTGGGTCAGGAAGATTCCTCTGGAGAAGGAAATGGCAACTCACTCCCATATTCTTGCCTGGGAAATCCCATGGACAGAGGAGCCTGGAGGGCTACAGTCCATAGGGGTTATGCAACAGTCAGACATGACTTAACGATTAACAACAGCAACAATATATACATGTAGAGAAATAATAATTGAAGAGGAAATTTCTAGTTTTTACAATTTGTTAAATTTTTATTTTTATTGAAGTATAGTTGCTCTATAATATTATATATGCAACAGATATTCAATATAGTAATTCACAATTTTTAAAGGTATGCTACATTTATAGCTATTATAAAGTATTGGCTGTATTCCCTGTGTTATAAATATATCCTTGTAGCTTATTTTATGCCTAATCAGTTGTACCTCTAACTCCTCTACCCCATCTTCCCCATCACCCCTCCTTCCCTCTTCCCATTGGAAACCCCTGGTTTGTTCTCTCTGTCTGTGAGTCTGCAGCTTTTTTTTACATTCACTGTTGTATTTTTTAGAGGAATTTATATTCTTGAGAATATAAATGTTATTTTGGGGGCTTGGCCAAAAGACGATTGTGGGATTAATGATTTCTGCAAAACGAATAACTATGAGTTATAATTATTCAAAGGAAAAACTGAAAACTTGTCAACTCCTAATATATATATTTTAAATGAATCAGCTTCTTTTCCTTGTGTCCTATATATTTGTATGTTTTTTTAGAAATAACATGTGTTTCTCCTGAACATTTTTAAGTGGCCAGAAATTAGGGATAATTGGGTTCTCCTGTGAGACACAGTAAAGAACAGTTTTTATATAAAAGAAAAGAATTTGAAATAGAGTCTTCTTTCTGTGGGTCACAAAACTGAAAGGCAATATCAGGCTTCCTTTTTAGCAAATCATATTTCAGTTCCTGATGATACTGTCTTCAGCTTTTCTTAAAATTCCCTTCCCTTGACATGAACAGAAACAGAAGCTAAGGCTTCTTAAGTTTTAAGTTTTAAGTTTTAAGGCAATGAAGTCACCTTCCATTTCCAGTGGGAGACTACTGGATTAATGAGAATTTTAGAGCTGCTGATTCACTTTACGGGGACTCAGGTCACCAACTCTGACTTGTCCTCCTTTTGAGGTTTGATGTGCAGAAAAGGAGAAATCTCTTCTCACAGTTTGAATTGATGATCCCACACATGACTACCTCCCACCAGTCTCTTCTTTCAGTTTACAGTTTTATTCCTTGTACCTTAAAAATAAGCTTTTACTCGTGTGTGTGTGTGTGTGTGTGTGTGTGTGTGTGTGTGTTTTGATTGAAGCAACGGTCCTTGTCAGCGATTCAGTTTGCATCCATTGGCATGCCAGATGCACTGTATATAGCTGTGTGCCGGCTCAGGAGCGCTTCTCGCCAGGCGGTTCTCCAGGCCTGGATCCCGGCCAGCATCAGAAGAAGCATCATACATGGATCAACACAGAAGTGGAATGCAGAAGCTGACAGGTCCTACATGGAAAGGCAATTTCTTATGCATGTGGTGGGGTGTTGGCAGGGTGCTGGTCAAGGATCACTGTGGATTCTGTGGGAATACTTGAAAGCTTCTCAAGTGTAGGTTTTTTTTTCTCTCCTTCAGATGAACCAAAGAACAAGTTGCAGGGGTTTGTGAGAGCTACCCTCTCAATGTTTAGTGCGGCCGTGCGGAGAAAATGGGTATGAGTTCATGAGCTGCTCAGAATGACAAATGAGACTGATGTGTGTTCTATTTGGAATAATCGTTTTTAAAATGAGTCGTTGGGTCACAAAATAACAGACCTCCACTTATCAGGGGGAGTTGGTGGGTTTGAGTTCCCAGAGCTTGACTGTTTTCTATGCACCAGTAATCTAAGGTCACAGGAAGTGTGTCAGGAGTCAGAAGACCTGCGCTTGTGTTCAGCTGTTTAACTAGGAGCAACTTAGTCCTTTGGATCATTTTTACTACCCATAGGCTTGTTGCAAAGATTAAATTAGATGACTAACAAGATTGGAGTGTCTTAAATGTTCAAGGCATCAAGAGCTGAGAAAGTCAAAGGCAAGAACATTTACAGCAAAGTTCTAGTTTCTTAACATATTAATGTATGAAAAATTTTCTTTCCTTCTTGGTAGATTGTCATCTTTTCATTTGGAGACAAAGTACATATTGTAAAACTAAATATTGTCTTCCTCTCTCCTCTTTCTTTTAATGCTCCTTCCTTCTTTCTCTTTTTAATTTTTTTTTTGTGTGTGTGTGTCTGTGAGCAGTGTATGTGAAAGCATTTCTGTCCTCATAAGAAGACATTAATTCTAAAGGCTATGGGATAAATTATTCTTACATTTTGGTTATCTTATTTATGACTTCATTTCATTTCCACTTAATTTTTAATATTAACATATTCTAAATTATGTGGACATAATACAACAAACGTCTGATCTATGTTTTTAACACATTTTTTGGAGTATGTTTGCTTTAGCTGCCTTTATTGAAATCTGTAAAATATTCGAGAGACAGTTGACATCA
>SJYC01119988.1:0-11909 GCA_006408675.1 Madoqua kirkii
CAATAGAGTATTACTCAGCAATAAAAAAAAGAACACATTTGAGTCAGTTCTAATGAGGTGGATGAAACTGGAGCCTATATACAGTGTGAAGTAAGTCAGAAAGAGAAACACCAATACAGCATATTAATACATATATATAGAATTTAGAAAGAAAGAAATAATGATGCTATATGCAAGACAGCAAAAGACACACAGATATAAAGAGCAGACTTTTGGACTATATGGGAGAAGGTGAGGGTAGGATGATTTGAGAGAATAGCACTGAAACATGTTTATTACCAGATGTAAAATAGATGACCGGTGCAAGTTCAGTTCATGAAGCAGGACACTCAAAGCTGGTGCCCTGGGACAACCCAGAGGAATGGGGTGGAAAGGGCTGTTCAGGATGGGAGGGACACATGTGCACCGCTGGCTGATTCATGTCATGTATTGCAAAAACCACCACAATACTGTGAAGTAATTAGCCTCCAATTAAAATAATTAATTTTAAAAGAGATATTGGAGTGGTTGCTGTGCCCTTCTCCAGGGGATCTTCCCAACACAGGGATCGACCCTGCATCTCATGTCCTGCATTGGCAGGTAGGTTCTTTACCACTAGCTCCACCTGGGAAGCCCTCATGCTGTGTTTACCATTCTCCAGTTTGCTTTTTCTTTATCAATATTAGACTTGTTAAAACACAAGCATCTAGTTTGTTAGTATTTGCTATCACATATCATTTAATATTATGAACATTCTAGAATTTATCTATTATTAATTGATGGACTTTGTAAGGTTTCTTTGTAAGTTTCTGCAACTCTTAATGTATCTACAGGAATTTTTCTTGTATGTATGTATGTGAGCTAGCTTCTTTGGATTATATGCCTTGCAGTGGAATTGGCTGGGCTTACATGTGCATACAGTGGGCTTACATTACATAGTGGGATTACATGTGCATATGAACTAGATATTTCCACCTCTTTGTTAAAATGCCTGCACCAACTCCCAGCCCTGTGGGCAGGCCGTGTGTTTTCACTCCCTTAAATTTACTCAGTTTTGAAATGTGTGTCAAACTTTTCACTGTGGTTTACTGTGCGTTTCCTTAATTACTCATAATTTGATAGTAATTTGACCATGTTTCTATTGGCTATTTAGATTTCATCCTTTGTTCATTTTTTTTTATTGTGTTCTTTGTTTAAAAATATTTGTAGGAATTTTAATGTTCTCCATACTAATCTTTTTTGTCAGTCATGTGCATTATAAATATCTTCTCTGTGCTTTACATTGTTTTGATTATGATGTTGATATGTTTATATGTATTTTATAACAGATTTCTTTTTCCTTTTAATGTAGGTAGATTCTTCCTTTATGATTTGCTGTTTTGCATTTGTGTCTTGCTTAAGTGTTCCAGTTCTACCTAAATGCATAAATATATATTTTCTTATATTCTGTTTTGGAGGGTGTCAAAGATATGTAGGTCTTAATAATATAGGTGTCATCATGTGTATGGTATGAAAAGAAAATCTGTATTAGAAAATACAGTGGTAGCTATTTAACAAACAAACTCCCAAATCTCAGTGGTCTAACCCAATAAAAGTTTACTTCTTTCAGCTAAAGCTTTGCTGGTGACTCAGTGATAAAGAATCCACGTGCAATATTGGAGGCCTGGGTTCAATCCCTGGGTTGGGGAGATATAGAGAAGGGAATGGCTACCCACTCAAGTATTCTTGCCTGGAGAATTCCATGGAGCCTGGAGGGCTACAATCCATGGGGTCACAAAGAGCCAGACATGACGAGTGACTAAGTCTCTTTCAGCTAAGTCCAAAATGGGTGTTTCTGATTGTCAGGAGTCCCTCCTCTAAGACTTGCCTCAGAAACCTGGGCTCCTCCCACACTGTGAAGTGAGTGAAAGTCACTCATTTGTGTCCTACTCTGCGACCCCATGAAAACTGTAACCTGCCAGGCTCCTCTGTCCATGGAATTCTCCAGGCAAGAATACAGTGGCTCTGCTATTTGACAGTGGGCTTCAAGGCTGCCAGAGGAGTGGGGAAGGCACAGTGATAGCACAGGAATCTCCTGTGGATCAGGCCTGGGGGTGTGTTGATCCTGCCCAGCTTCCATCAGCCAGAGCTCAGGTACAAGGTCATATCTAAATTCAAGAGAGGCTAAGAAAGGCCATTTAGCCATGTGCCCATGAAGAAGAGAAATGATAGGCAAATACTCCACCACTTTTTAAAATAACCTCACTTAATTATAATCGTACCTCTATTATATACCACATTCCTATCTGTATGTGGGGTTACTTTTTGACTTTTGGTTCATTTGTCTGTTTGCCTGTTCTTAAACTTTACTGTTCTTCTTAATAAAAGTTTATGATTAGTTTTGACAGCTAGAAGTCTCAGTTTACTTTTATTCAGAGTGCATGTGTTGCATACGTAGAGAATTACAAAAATGTGAATTCCAAAGTGGTAATAATATACTTGTCTTTGAGGGTTTTTTTTTTTTTTTGCACCATCTGTTTCACATGTCTTTGACAGTTGTTTCACAGTCCTCCCCAGGCTGGAAGTGTTTCACTGTAGGATGAATTTCCTCTGTGAATCTGATAGTCAACAACTAGACCACTATTTGTTCAGTTTCAAAAGGTGTCAAAGTCACCTCTAGTAATGCTTTGTTATTATCTTTAAAAGTAAATGGAACATCTTAAAACCCTAGGAAGGCATCACTTTTAGACAGTTCAGAGGCCCCAGCTTCTTAGACTCCTTAATAATAAGTAGATTAACTGCAAGGGCAAAACAAAGATTATGCCATGTCTTGAAATAGACATGATTACAGATACATTCACAGGGATTTGCAGTAAGGCATTTAAATACAAAAATCTTAATCTTTCCTAATTTATTTCCTTTGCATGTGAGAATAGATAAGAAAAACACTCTCCTAAAGAAGAGTTTTTTGTTTACAAGTGGTTTAAGATACATTGAATGTGGAAAAAAGCAGATGTTCTCATCATCAGGAGAAGATGGGATGGTATTTCCAAACTTTTGTTTCACTCTTTGTTTTTTTCCGCCCACTTTCTGGCCATACCCCATGGCATATGAGATCTTAGTTCACCCACCAGGGATCAAACCTGTAGCCCCAGCACTAGAAGGCAAAGTCTTAACCACTGGCGCATAAGGGAAGTCCCGGGACTTCCTCTTTTTATAGGCTTAGGCTTATGGGTGTGGAAAAGAAGGAAGGTGACCGGTAGGCGGCTGCAGAGGACTAAATGTCCTCCGCTGCCCACATCTTTCCCTGTCTGGGGTTCTCTCTCCTTGCATTCTCACCAGAAGTGTCAGGAGCTAAAGTGAAGAATAAGGACTGTTTCCACACCGCACGTACGTTTTTAACTCTCTCCTATGACTGCCTCCTAAGCTTCTCACTTCCTTAAGCTTCCACAGGTTCCGCTTTCCCGCCTGGTTACATTCCACGTGCTCTGTTGCCTCCCAAAGGGCCCGGCCTTTAGAGCTTTGTTTAGCTCGCTGGCAACTGAAGCCGTGAAGACAGGCGGGCAGGTTGACTAGCGAACGTGAGGGAGGTTCCACACACAGGCGAGCCTACAGGCAGTTCTTGTGAGCGGTGGAGGCGGCAGCTGATTCTCTAGTTGGTAACGTTGTGCTGCCTTGATGTATCTCACCTCACTTTCTGTAAGCAAACACTGCTGGATACCGGGTACGCGCCCTCCACTTGCTTACGTATTCATTAGTTAAAACAAATGCACATTTTAAAATATTGAACAACTATTCAGGAAGTACCTACTATAAGCCAAGTTATGCGAAGTGCTGGGGCTTAGTGTTGAATGTTAAACAGTGTAGATATGGTCTCTGCTCTGATGATGCTTAAAGTTTAATGAGGGAGGGAACCAGTCTCACACACACAGATACACACACACGCACGCACACATACACGCACACACACACACAGATACGGTTATGAAGGAAAACAGCAAGGTACAGTAGATGAAGTGGTGGGGCAGAGGGGACCTTCTTAGGAAAAGGACTGTGTCTGGAGTGGAGGACAGAGCCCTGGGCAAAGGGTGTGGGTTCCACCAGGGCTCTCAGGAGGGATGAGGAGCGTGGAACATTCTAGAAACTGAGAGAGCCCACCATAGTTTTAGAGTAGAGACTGCATGGGAACTGGTGCCCAGTGAGGTCAGAGATGTAATAAGAATCTTAAGATGCAGAGATTTAGAGAATGTGAGAAACCTGAGATTGCTGTTTCTCCTTTAGAGCAGCTGTAATGAGATCAGATTAGGGGACACAGTGGCAGGTTTGGTTAAACTGAAGTCCCATGAAGGGGTTGGATGTGACGTGACTCCAGAAGGTGGCAATAACCGTAGAGAAGATAGACAGGTTTTAATGGATAGATCTGGGAGGGGAGGTGGGAGAGGGTGACTCAGAGAAGAAATGCTTGACAGTGGAGCAGAGTTAAAATGAAGCTAAAAATCAAAGCTTCAGGAATGAATGCTATTTACTGCAAAGCTGCCCAGTAAAAGAGTAATGACCTTCTTGTTGAAGTTGGGAAATAGAAAGCAATTCTTTTTCTTATTGAGATTTCATGTAAGTGGAAAAAGGTTGCACAGACATAAGGAAATATCAAGACACTGCAGTCAATTCTGATACTTTCAACAACAAAATTCTATTCTCTACTGCCATTTCTATTTTGGGATCTAATTAATTATAAACATAGATACCAGATTGAACTCACATGTAGGCAGCTTGAGAAATAAAATATGACAGGCAGAATAGGACACTGCAATTATAATCTACCTTTCAAAGCACTTTGAGGATGAAAGTCAAGTGATTTCTGTCCTAGGAGGGTTTGAAAAATTATTTGGAAGAAAACCCTTAAGAACTTTCCATCTAAAATGTACATTCAGAACATTTATTTACATAATTTAAAATATACAAAACAGTATTTTATAGTGATATAAGTACATAAAGAATTTGTATCTTTAAGTAAAATAATACTTGAAAGCATGCAAAAATACCAAATTGAGGTTAGGGATTGCTTCTTGGGAGTGAGAAAATGCAGGGAACTAGGTATATGGCAGAGACTGGCTCTAGCTACACTTCTTTAAGTTAAAACCTAATAAAAGATATCAATCATATAGATCAAAATGTTAATAACTAGATCTAAGATTCTAAGACTCTAAGATGGTGTCTATTATTTTGCATACTTTCTGGATGGTTGAAATATCTTATTATTTAACTTTAAAAATTTTTTTAATGAATTTTTGTGTTTATCATAGTGTGGTGATAGGAACGATCACAGGACTTGGAGAGGCCATAAATTCTGTTTTCAAACTTCTTTTTAATCATCACATTTTTATATGTTTCTTTCCTCTCTTTGAAAAGACATATTGAACTATACAAATGATTGAAATATTTGCCGCTTTAAATAGTAAATTATGATAGAGTAATTTCATGAAGATGATTACTGGTATTAAGTTATAAGACTTGCATTTTTTGGGTGTTTTACTTTCTTTTGTTTTGATGAGGAGAAGAGTATTAAAGCATGTTGTGTGGTCAGAAAAGTACTGGATTTTTAAGCCAGAAAACTGGATCTCGTTTGTCCTCTTATACAAAGTAAGTAGGGCTTTCCAGTGGTTCAGAGGTGAATAAATCCTCCTGCCAATGCAGGAAATGTGGGTTTGATCCCTGGGTTGAGAAGATCCCCTGGAAGAGGAAATGGCAACCTACCGCAGGATTCTTGCCTGGAAAATCTCATGGGCAGAGTAGCTGGGTGGGCTGCAGAGAGTGGGACACTCTCTCCTGGGGTCACAGAGAGTGGGACACGACTGAGGGACTACAACACAACAACAAAGAAAGTATATTAATTTGACCAAACTGAATGCCTTCTGTTGGCTTTATTTTCTTTAGCTGTAAGGAAAAAAAGATTGGAAATCAATATGTTTATGTTGTTGACGTTATTCAATCACTGTCATGTCCGACTTGTCAGTGATGCTTTATGTTACAGTCCAGCTTTTACGTCCCAGGGTTGTGTTCCTGTTTTGCTTATGATGATACCACTTTATCTCATGGTAACAATACTGTACCCCATGACCATACTTCATAAATTTTTAAAATATATAAATGAATTATAATAATTATTTTAATATATAAAATAAATACTTTTTATTGACAAAAATGTAGACATGTAAGTGAACAAGTAATAAATGTGTCATTTGACCAGAGTTCAGATCAAGAATTAGAAGATCACCAGTGCACTGTCTGACTCCACCTTCTGGTCACTGCCCTGCCACTCAGGCGATTTTCACCCCAAATTCCAACAACATAGATGAGCTTTGTAGATATTAGAATTTACATAAACTGACAGCTCAGTGTGTGCCTGATGTTTTTGCTCATCATATTAGAGGAATCATCCATATATTTTGCAGTTGTGAACTGCTGTTATTTGTTAAGACGTAACAAAGACTGGCAAATATTTTCAGCCTTTTGGGCTCTTTTGCTTTAAATGAAGAACCCAGAGAAATATTATAACTTTATTTATCCATCTAATAATTACTAAAAAGGGAATACTCAAAGTAATTCATTAGAGTGCAAGAAGAATATGTTAGACATTAATTGATTTTACTTTACCTCTGTATGCTTACTTTTATTTTTATGATTTTTATTTATTATCTGGAAAAGAACAACAAAATAAATATCTTTTTTTTCCAAGTCTTTTCCAAAAAGAGAAAACACAATGTTAAATATTTTCAGCCTTTTGGGCTCTTTTGCTTTAAATGAAGAACCCAGAGAAATATTATAACTTTATTTATCCATCTAATAATTACTAAAAAGGGAATACTCAAAGTAATTCATTAGAGTGCAAGAAGAATATGTTAGACATTAATTGATTTTACTTTACCTCTGTATGCTTACTTTTATTTTTATGATTTTTATTTATTATCTGGAAAAGAACAACAAAATAAATATCTTTTTTTTCCAAGTCTTTTCCAAAAAGAGAAAACACAATGTTACAAATGTAAAGAAAATGTAACTGCTGATTTGGGGATTTTAAATGTTGTAGGAACATTTTATGACAATATATTGTATTTTTTCATTTTATAATTATGTTAATTACATAATTACTAGTCATTTACAATTATTGCTTGCTATATATATATTACATATGATTATCAGCATAGATCTAAGACTGGATATTATTATCCCTTTAAAATTAAGTCTTAGAGAGGTTAAGTGACCTACTTCCATTGACAATATAGCAAAATCACAAATCTAGTACCATTTGGCAATAATGTCTTTTAAAAGAAATAAATGGTAAACTGATAATGAAAAAATGGTGCTTTTTCTGGTCAAACTGACTCCTTTTACTGAAGAGACTCACCATTCTGTGATCATAAGTGCCTGAAAACCAAGTCAATAGGTCCTGATACAGATTGATTTGTGTTCATTACAGATTTCCTTGGAGGGCATCGCTCTGTGTTGTTTCTATAAACTCTTGTTAGTACTAAGGGAAGATTTAATTGGTTGTTTCTCTAAGTTAAAAGTGCAGGCTAATATTGAATATGAGACTGAGGTTTGTTTTCCCAAAGGAGAAAGAGAGAGAGATTGCCTCAAATGAAATATTATTGACCCATTTTTTTCCTTTCCTTAGTAATCCATGTCTTGAAGTGAATGGTGACTAGTGTTTCATCTTTATACAGAAAAACATAGAAAGTCAGAACTATATTGAATTAGATGAAATGAGTTTACAGTTTTTTCTTCCTATATCAAAGTGAAAAAAAGGGCATTTCCCAGGCAAGAATATTGGAGTGGGTAGGCATTTGCTTCTCCAGGGGATCTTCCTGACCCAGGGATTGAACCTACATTTTCTGCGTTGCAGGTGGATTCTTTACCATCTGAGCCACCAGGGAAGCCCTTTAAAATAAGACACGATCTTAAATACATGCATAACTATGAGATATTCCACTGACTTTCACATGTGGTATAAAGAAAATAGTCTTATTTCTTCATAGTTGCATGTACATGAATTGTTGTGGTAAATACAATAAGCAAGAAATTGTTGAAGTGGAAATTTATTCCCTGATCCTAAAGTCCTAGTCTCCTTGTGCTTGGGCTCAGTTCTGTTCAGTTCAGTCGCTCAGTCATGTCCGACTCTTTGCGACCCCATGAATTGCAGCACACCAGGCCTCCCTGTCCATCATCATCTCTCGGAGTTCACTCAGACTCATGTCCATCGAGTCCGTGATGCCATCCAGCCATCTCATCCTCTGTCATCCCCTTCTCCTCCTGCCCCCAATCCCTCCCAGCATCACAGTCTTTTCCAATGAGTCAACCCTTCACATGAGGTGGCCAAAGTACTGAAGTTTCAGCTTTAGCATCATTCCTTCCAAAGAAATCCCAGGATTGATCTCCTTCAGAATGGACTGGTTGGATCTCCTTGCAGTCCAAGGGACTCTCAAGAGTCTTCTCCAACACCACAGTTCAAAAGCATCAATTCTTCAGCGCTCAGCGTTCTTCACAGTCCAACTCTCACATCCATACATGACCACAGGAAAAACCATAGCCTTGATTAGACGGACTGGTGTCCAACTCTTCGTGACTCCATGGACTGTAGCGCGCCAGGTGCCTCTGTCCACACAATTTCTCAGGCAAGAATACAGGAGTAGGTTACTGTTTCCTCCTTCAGGGGATCTTTCTGACCCAGGGAATGAACCCATGTCTCCTGCATTGGCAGGTGAATTCTCTAGTCTCCTCTGGAATTTAAATGGTGGTTAGAATTATTTGGGAATTATATTGATGCTATTAGAACCACCATACAAAAATCCCTGAAGAGGTTTTCTGTTAAGAACATCTATCTCAATATTGACTTGCTTCAGGGTTAAATTGTGAGATAATCCAGAAAATGCAGATTTAGAATCTTTGTTCTTTGATGTAATGACAATGATGAAAGATTGTGTGAGTTCCTATGGACTTTCTGACAGCAGCTTATTTTTCAGCTTTATCTTTGTACTCTAAGTAGTTAGCAAGTGCATGGCAATTAGTAGAGTGTCAATATATATTTGTTGGAAAAATGTACAAAAATTCACAGAAAGATAATTGTATCATTACATTGAAAACTTCAAACATGGTGATTATATGGTGCAATTTAGAAAGCTGAGCTTTGTTAAGCATAATTTGTGTCTTGAGTGGTTTGTTGGTTTTGCAAGCAATTATTTTCCAGAAATCCTAAGGTGTACAATTGTTACAGCTGAGAGCCAAGAGATAGAACTTTCTCAATGCTCAGATGCTGTATTAATGCACATATTCTGTACAGCATATATTAAAAATCTCTTTTAGCTCTTCTATGCAGCTCAAAGTTTTACATTAAAAAAATTGACTTCTTGGGAATGAAAATTTATTTTGTTAAATTTTCAATGGAAATATTTATACAATTATTTCATGACATATAAAATATGCTAATTCTTATTTTTAAAGTTTAGCTTGTACATTGATATAGTTTAAAAGTCAAGAGTGTTAAAAGCCTTATAGTAAAACCAGCAGTCATTCACTTTTCTTCCCTCAGCCCCAACTAGACAATATAGTTCAATTATTTTTGTTGTTGTGTTTGTTAGGTCTTTATTGCTTTCACAGATTTCCATTTTAGATATTATTTATTGGTTTCCTTCTCTGACGGGTGAAGATTTAGCTCATTACACAGCCCCCTCCACCACAATTTTTCTCTTTACATGCTTTTAATATGCCTGCATTGCATTTTTGGAAGCAATAGCCAGACTTTTATTAATGTCCTGGTCAAATGAAGTAGTGAGCTCATGCTCACTATTAATTTTTCCTCAAGGAAATATTTGCCTCAATTTTGGTACAGGATTTTTATGTTCCCATCAATTATATATATATATATATATATATTTTTTTTTTTTTTTTGAATGGTTCAACATATCTGCCAAATGTCTATCCGGAATATTTTCCAACTACTCCAGTGTACCAAATGTTCGACCATTTTCCTCCAGGAAACCTCTTTCTAGAGATTTCCTGTTTCTGCTGGGCCAAGTGCCCTCTAGCACGCCACACCACCCTCACCCTGGGCTCAAGCTTCCCATCACTTCTCTCCCTGTAGGGTGTATTCTTGCTCTTGTTTCCTGAATCCTTTTTCTTGGCTCATTACCTCATTTGACGACATCTTTATTGAGAACCTGGTGGGTCTTTGTCTCCTTAAGACAGAGACTTAGGATACTTTTCTTCTACTACTTCACAGATTTTTTTTAAAGCTACTACCTTAGCCTCCTGCTTTGCATTGCTTCAGAAACTGGCAAACATCTTGAGACTAGCTGTATTGATACACACAAGCCTCCAGTTTTGATATTCCAGCCCTTATGGACACCAAACTGTCTACCATTTTTTCTGCCCCCAGCTGTGGCTTCTGCCTAAACCAAACCTCATTTCTCAGTGGCTTGGCAAATGTCCCCAGGGAAAGGCATCTGCAGGTATTCAGCTGACTTTCTAACATTTCTTCCTTTCCTGGACTTTGGATCACTTTGGTCCTGTGTATTCAGAAGCTCTCTGACACCTTTAACATCTGATTGTCTCCTGAGTGGTTTAAATTTTGGATGGGAATCGACTCTTGAGTGGTTTAAATAAATCCAGACTGAAAGCAGTTTAGGACAGCAAAGAAATTCCAGCAATTTCTTTCCTTTTTTGTATGCAGTCTAGGTATATAAGGTCAAGGCAGTCAGCCCAGTTGGTTAAATCACAATGCTATTGAGGTAGAGATCCCTCAATGAGTAACTTAGCTTCTAGCAGGAAAAAAAATTTTCCTTTAACAAATTACATGTCAAAAGCTGGAGAGCTATATTCCACATCTGAGGCAGCAAGACTGGAGATGTGATTAGCAAAACTGAAACTGATGTCAACATGAGGAACCAAGGGGAAATCTATGATTAGTGAAAATGAGTGGGTGGTACCTTCTCAGATAAGTACCTGCGTGTTGATTCTTCAATGTCAACATGGACTATTGTTCAGTAGTTCAGTCGTGTCTGACTCTACAACCCATGGACTGTAGCATGACAGGCTTCCCTGTCCTTCACCATCTCCTGGAGCTTGCTGAAACTCATGTCCATTGAGTTGTTGATGCCATCTAACTATCTCATCCTCTATCACCCTCTTCTCCTCCTCCTCCTTCAATCTTTCCTACTATCAGGGTCTTTTCCAATTAGTTGGTTCTTTGCATCGAGGTGGCCAAAAAATGGGAGCTTTAGCTTCAGCATCAGTCCTTCACATTAATATTCAGGATTGATTTCCTTTAAGACTAACTGGTTTGATCTCTTTGCAGCCCAAGGGATTCTCAAGAGTCTTCTCCAAAACCACAGTTCAAAAACATAAATTCTTCAGCACTCAGCCTCCTTTATAGTTCAACTCTCAGATCCATACATGAGTACTGGAAAAACCACAGCTTTGATTCTGTGCACCTTTGTTGGCTAAGTAATGTCTCTACTTTTTAATATGCTGTCTACGCTTGTCGTAGCTTTCCTTCCAAGAAGCAAGTGTCTTTTAACTTCACGGCTGCAGTCACCATCTGCAGTGATTTTGGAGAAAGTAAAGTCTATCATTGTTTTCATTGTTTCCTCATCTATTTGACATGAAGTAATGGGACTGAATGCCCAAATCTTAGTTTTCTGAATGTTGAGTTTTAAGTCAGCTTTTTCACTCTCCGCTTTTACTTTCATCAAGAGTTTCTTTAGTTCCTCTTCATTTTCTACCATAAGGGTGGTGGTATCTGCATCTCTGAGGTTATTGATATTTCTCCTAGCAATCTTGATTCCAGCTTGTGCTTCATTCAGCCCAGCAGGTCAGTGATGTACTCTGGATAATTCTTAAAGAGATGGGAATACCAGACCACCTGACCTGCCTCCTGAGACATCTGTATGCAAGTC
>SJYC01119989.1:0-12783 GCA_006408675.1 Madoqua kirkii
ACTGAGAGAACCAGTGGGGAACAGCCCCCCATAAAGTCAGAGGTGTAGGTGAGAGTATGAAACAGTAAAGTGGGTAGACTCTGGTTTTGGGGGTAGACGCTCAGGAACAGGGGGTTTCCTGAGGCTCAGTCCCGCCTTTGCGTATGCTGAAGCCTCCTTCCTCACGACCTTTGCCATGGGCAGAGTTCCTCATGCTGGCTCCTGGCACTCAGGTATCTCTTGACTTCCTACTTTTGCATTCCAGTCCTCTATGATCAAAAGGACATCTTTTTGGATGTTAGTTCTAGGGCCTTTTTTAGGTCTTCATAGAACTATTCAGCTTTTTTGGCATTAGTGGTTGGCACATAGACCTGGATTATTGTATACTGAATGATTTGCCTTGGAAATGAACAGAGATCATCGTTTCATTTTTGAGATTGCACCCAAGTACTACATTTCAGATCTTTTCCTGACTATGATGGCATTTCTTCTAAGATGTTCTTCCCCACAGTAGTAGATATAATGGTCATCTGAATTAAAATCACCCATTCCAGTAAATTTTAGTTCACTGATTCCTAAAATGTTGATGTACAATCTTACCATTTCCTGTTTGACCACTTCCAATTTACCTTGATTCTTGCACCTAACATTCCAGGTTCCTGTGCAATATTTCTGTGTACAGCATCGGACTTTACTTCCATCACCAGACACATTCACAACTGGGCATTGTTTCTGCTTTGGCTCTTTATTCCTTCATTCCTTCTGGAGCTATTTCTCTCTCCTTCTCTAATAGCATATTGGGCACTACCAACCTGGGGAGTTCATCTTTCAGTGTCATATACTCTTGCCTTTTTATACTGTTCATGGGATTCTCAAGGCAAGAATGCTAAAGTGGTTCACCATTCCTTTCTGCAGTGGATCATGTTTTGTCAGAACTCCCACCATGCCCCTCCATCTTGGGTGGCCCTACACAGCTTGGCTCATGGTTTCATTGGGTCAGATAAGCCTGTAATCCATGTGATCAGTTTTGCTAGTTTTCTATGATTGTGGTTTTCAGTCACTCTGCCCTCTGATGGATGAGAGTAAAGGGCTTATAGAAGCTTCTTGATGGGAAGGACTGGCTGTGGGGAAAACTGGGTCTTTTTCTGGTGGGCAAGGCCTTGCTCAGTAAATCTTTAAGGACTATTTACACTTCAAACAGTATGAATCTTGACAACACCTAGTACCTCAAGCATTTTTACTTTATATACATTTGAACTGCATGGGACTTAGGATGTGCTGAACTAGGATGCTGAACCTGACCCAGATGCTCATATGTCTGGCTTTGATTTGATCCTGTGAGTTTGTCTGTGGGGAAAACTGGGTCTTTTTCTGGTGGGCAAGGCCTTGCTCAGTAAATCTTTAAGGACTATTTACACTTCAAACAGTATGAATCTTGACAACACCTAGTACCTCAAGCATTTTTACTTTATATACATTTGAACTGCATGGGACTTAGGATGTGCTGAACTAGGATGCTGAACCTGACCCAGATGCTCATATGTCTGGCTTTGATTTGATCCTGTGAGTTTGCCTGCAAGGTGAGCTGTTGAATAGATTTCAGCTTTAATGTATTTTTATAACTGCTTATTTGATTTCTTAGTACTCCTCCAAATACTATAATTAGCAAATCCTTTTTTGGTTGATGGTACTAGACATAATAAACTGCCCTTCTTTATCTGTGATTTAGGCTGAAAATTTTAAAGTTCATTTATAATTTTTCATTAACCTTTCTATGCACCTTTATTAGAACAATACAGAACACCTAAACAGACATTTCTCCAAAGAAGACATACAGGTGGCCAATAAACAGATGAAAAAAATGTTCAGTATTGCAAGTTATTTGTGCTTGTGCTCAACTGCTTCAGTTATGTCTGACTCTTTGTGATCCAATGGACTATAGCCCTCAAGGTTCCTCTGTCCATGGGATTTCCCAGGCAAGAATACTGGAGTGGGTTGCCATGCCCTCCTTCAGGGGATCTTCCACACCTAGGGACTGAACCCACATCTCTTGCATCTCCTGTACTGCAGGCAGTTCTCTGACACTGAGCCACAGGGGAAGCCCATCACTAAATATTAAAGAATGGAACACACATATACCCGTGGCTGATTCATGTCAATGTATGGCAGAAAGCACTACAATATTATAAAGTAATTAACCTCCAATTTAAAAAATCAATTAAATTAAAAAACACTGTGTTTGCTACCCCATGGACTGTAGCCCCACCTGGCTCCTCTGTCCATGGGATTCTCCAGGCAAGAATAGTATGGTGGGTTACCATTCCCTTCTCCAGGAGATCTTCCTGATCCAGAGATCGAACCTGGGTCTCCCTCTCCCACATTACTATCTGAGCCATCAGGGAAGCCTAACAAAATGTCTGAAAATAGTTAAAGCTAGAGATAGTGTGCAGACAGAGGAAACCCTCATACATTATTGGCGGAGATGTGAATGGTGCAGCCTCTGTGGAAAGCAACACGGAGGTATTTAAAAAACTAAAAATAGAGCTACCATAAGATCCAGTGACCCCACTCCTGAGTATATATCTGGAAACTTTGAAAACTATATTTGAAAAGATACATGCATCTCAGTGTTCACTGCAACACTATTCATAATAGCCATGAGACAGAAACAACCTAAATGTCAACAAATGAATGGGTAAAGAAGGGGCCGTGTGAGTATGTATGTGTGTATATATGCATACACATACATGCAAAGTGGAACACTATTCAGCCATAAAAAGAAGGAAGTATTGCCATTTGCAGCAACATGCATGGACCTAGAGAATATTATCCTTAGTGAAGTCAGTCAGACAAAGGCAAATATGATATCATATTACTTATATGTGAAACCTAAAAATGACACAAATGAATTTATATATAAAATAGAAACAGACTCACAGACATAGAAAACAAGCTTACAGTTACCAAACAGGAGAGGGAGGGAGAGAAGGACAAATTAGGAACTGGGATTAACAGATACAAACTACTATACAGAAAATAGGTAAGCAACCAGGATTTACTGTTTAGCACTGGAAATTATACTCAATATCTTAGAATAGCCTATAATGGAATGCAATTAAAAAAAAGATAACTGAGTCATTTTGCTGTACACCTAATACTAACACAATATTATAAATCAACTACATTAAAAAAATCTGCTAGCTATTAGTTCAGTTCAGTTCACTTCAGTTGCTCAGTCGAGCCCAACTCTGCGACCCCATGAATTATGGCACACCAGGCCTCCCTGTTCATCACCAACTGCCAGAGTCTATCCAAAGCCATGTCCATCATGTTGGTGATGCCATCCAACCATCTCATGCCCCATCGTCCCCTTATCCTTTTGCCCTCAATCTTTCTCAACATCAGGGTCTTTTCAAATGAGTCAACTCATCGCACGAGGTGGCCGAAGTATTGGAGTTTCAGCTTCAACATCAGTCCTTCCAATGAAACCCAGGACTGATCTGCTTTAGGATGGACTGGTTGGGTCTCCTTGAAGTACAAGGGACTCTCAAGAGTCTCCTCCAACACAACAGTTCAAAAGCATCAGTTCTTCAGTGCTCAGCTTTCTTCATAGTCCAACTCTCACATCCATGTATAACCACTGGAAAAACCATAGCCTTGACTAGATGGACCTTTGTTGACAAAGTAATATCTCTGCTTTTTAATATGCTGTCTAGGTTGGTCATAACTTTCCTTCCAAGGAGTAAGTGTCTTCTAATTTCATGGCTGCAGTCACCATCTGCAATGATTTTGGAGCCCAGGAAAATAAAGTCAGCCACTGTTTCCCTGTCTATTTGCCGTGAAGTGATGAGACCGGATGCCATGATCTTAGTTTTCTGAATGTTGAGCTTTAAGCCAACTCTTTCACTCTCCTCTTTCTCTTTCATCACGAGGCTTTTTAGCTCCTCTTCACTTTCGGCCATAGGGTGGTGTCATCTGCATCTGCTATCTATAAACACATGCATATTGAAAGAGGAGAGGATAAAGCTGCTCTCAACGATATGGCTGTAATCATTGGGTTAACTGCAGCTTTCCCAAAAAGTAAAATTCCCTGTATTTTCATAGTGAAGGAAGGAAGTGAGTCCTGTACAGTGAGTGAAAGCCTGGTGTAGGACTATAGTAACAGGTGATTTTCCCCAGAGGCTGTGGCTCTAGTACCGTGGAGGCCTGGCTTGACCACCTGAGAGCTGGGCTTGGCCTCTGAATAGAATCTGACTGTGAACTTCCCAAAGACCATAAAACTAGCTGACTGCTTCCTAATGTCCCTGGTTCAGGTGAGCACAACTGACTGACTTTCCAGGATAAATCAGAGAAACATCTGAAGAACATCGGGGAGCAGGTAGTATTTTCTTATATATTTCCCACTGTGCATTGGGACTTTGAAAGAAGTACAGGGCATTGGAATTGATTTTTATATATTTAATGTGGCTAGAGTTAATGGCTTATAGATTTTTATAACATTAGACACAGCAAGAGGTGTGGGCCTTGAGCCCGTTTCCAAGGACTTGGAAATAATGCTTTTTTATTTAGTTTTCAGTCAGATGGAGAAAGCTCTCTGTAAGTTATTTTGGTTACGTATATACATGAAATCTTGAATGATGAGGATTTCAGATAAGCATCATAAGATTTTTTTTTTTTTTTAATTTTTAGACCACTGATGCTGGTGTGCTCCGATTCCCAGTGATAGAGATGTTAATGAAACATTCCATGCATATTCAACAGAAGTGCCTGCTTTCCAAGCTGGTAGAGTATATTTGCATAGAAGAGGTTAGTTTGTGTTTACTCCAAGGTATTTTATTCTGAATCGTTTGTGTAACCACCTCCAGTTTTTCATGCTTTTGGGTTTGGCTTCCCAGGTGGTTCAGTGGCAAAGAATACACTTGCCAAGCAGGAAACTCAGATTCAATCCCTGGGTCGGGAAGATCCCCTGGAGAGGGAAATGGCAATCCACTCCAGTATTCTTGCCTGGAGAATCCCATGACAGAAGAGTCTGGCAGGCTACAGTCCATGGGGTTGCAAGAGTCGGACATGATTTAGTGACTGAGCATGCAGTCATGTACACCTGTCTGGTGACTAAAAGTGCATTTTTTCCAACTTCCCATCCAAATTCTGGGAAATGAGAGGAGTTAAGATTTTACTTTCTGATGTAGGGTTCAGGATCTTGAAACACTAAGTATAAGTTTAGGATTATGGGAAAGAAAAGGTTATTTGGAGAAATGCATATCTAAGACTTTAAAGTCTTAAAACTGAAACTAGAGGGTAAAAATATATGACCTACACAGCAAATCAGATGTTATGGAAACATTGAGCAAGATGGTGAAAGAAAAAAAAAAAAACCTCTCAAATAAAGGAAATGATAACAACAGAGGAAAGACCCCAGTAATCCCAGGAACACTTCACCAGGATAGGCATTGTTTGTTAATTAAGACTTCAGAAGTATTCAAACCCAAGTCCAGAGTGTGGAGAGGCAGAAAGAATGGAAAGTCTCAGAAATATGATAATGAAGGAGGTGCTTTGTTTCTTATTTTAGAATGCAAGCATGGTCAGTTGCTCAGTCGTGTCTGACTTTGTGACCCCATGGACTATATCCTACCAGGCTCCTTAGTCCAAGGAATTCTCCAGGCAAGAACACTAGGATGAATTGCCATTCCCTTCTTTAGGAGATCTTCCTGATCCAGGGATAGAATCCGGGTCTCCTGTATTGCAGGAAAATTCTTGACCACTGAGCCAGCTGGGAATCCCCAATATTAAGATGCAATTTAAATACAAAATACAAATATTAAGGGTATAACTCTATGAACTTACACACACCTAAGCAGTACCCAGACCAAGATAGGGATCATTTTCATCACCTTGAAGTCTTCCTGATGCCTCCTCCCATTCACTATTGGGCTATCTCGTTAATCAATTTTCTTATTTCTTTCCTTGTATTTCTTACTAGAAAATAGTTTGGCCAACTCTGAACTTTATGTGGGTGGGATTATATTTGTCCGGTGGCTGGACACGTACCTATCTTTCATGTTCAAGTTCACTTTAGTTTAGCTACTCAGTCATGTCTGACTCTTTGCAGCCCTGTGGACTGCAGCACACCAGGCTTCCCTGTTCATCACCAACTACCAGAGCTTACTCAAACTCATGTCAATTGAGTCGGTGATGCCATCCAACCATTGCATTCTCTGTCATCCCCTTCTCCTCCCACATTCAATCTTTCCCAGCATCAGGGTCTTTTCAAATGAGTCAATTCTTCTCATCATGTGGCCAAAGTATTGGCCGAAGTATTCACCTTCCAGTGAATATTCAGTACTGATTTCCTTTACGATTGACTGGTTGGATCTCCTTGCAGTCCAAGGGACTCTCAAAAGTCTTCTCCAACACCACAGTTCAAAAGGATCAATTCTTCAGTGCTCACCTTTCTTTATAGTCCAACTCTCACATCCATATGTGACTAGTGGAAAAACCACACCTTTGACTATATGGACCTTTGTCAGCAAAGTAATGTCTCTGCTTTTTAATATGCTGTCTAGGTTGGCCATAGCTTTTCTTCCAAGGAACAAACATCTTTTAATTTCATGGTTGCAGTCACTATCTGCAGTGATTTTGGAGCCTAAGAAAAAGTAAAGTCTGTCACTGTTTCCATTGTTTCCCCATCTATTTGCCATGAAGTGATGGAACTGGATGCCATAATCTTAGTATTTTGAAAGTTGAGTTACAAGTCAATTTTCTCACTCTCACTTTCATCAAGAGGCTCTTTAGTTGCAGTCTTAGCTTGTGCTTTATCCAGCCCAGCATTTTGCATGATGTACTCTTTCTAGAGGTTATTTAATCAGGATGACAATATACAGCGTTGATATACTCCTTTCCTAGTTTGGAACCAGAACAGTGTTCCATGTATGGTTCTAACTGTTACTTCTTGACCTGCATACATATTTTGTAGAAGGCAAGTAAGGTGGTCTGGTAGTCCCATCTCTTTAAGAACTTTCCACAGTTTATTGTGATCCACACAGGCAGATGTTTCAGCATAATCAGTGAAGCAGAAATAGATGTTTTCCTGGAACTCTCTTGCTTTTTCGATGATCCAGCAGATATTGGCAATTTGATATCTGGTTCCTCTGCCTTTTCTAAATATACCTTGAACATCTGAAAGATAGTACTGTTGAAGCGTATCTTGGAGAATTTTAAGCATTACTTTACTAGCGTGTGAGACAACTGCAACTGTGAGGTAGTTTGAGCCTTCTTTGGCATTGCGTTTCTTTGGGATTGGAATGAAAACTGACCTTTTCCAGTCCTGTGGCCACTGCTGAATTTTCCAAATTTGCTGGAATATTGACTGTAGCTTTTTAACAGCATCATCTTTAGGATATGAAATAACTCAGCTGGAATCCCATCACCTCCACTCGCTTTGTTTGCAGTGATGCTTCCTAAGGGCCACTTGACCTCTCACTCCAGGATGTCTGTCTCTAGGTGAGTATCACCCCATTGTGATTATCTGGGTCATTAAGATCTTTTTTGATATAGTTCTTCTGTGTATTCTTGCCACCTCTTCTTAATATCTTCTGCTTCTGTTAGGTCCATATCGCTTCTGTCTTTATTGTGCCCATGTTAAAATGAAAATTTCCCTTAGTATCTCTGATTTTCTTGAAGAGATCTCTAGTCTTTCCCCTTTCTATTGTTTTCCTTATTTCTTTGCATTGATCGCTGAGGAAGGCTTTCTTATCTCTTTTACTATTCTTTGGAACTCTGCATTCAAATGGGTATATCTTTCCTTTTCTCCTTTGCTGTTGCTTCTCTTTTCTCAGCTGTTCATAAGGCCTCCTCAGACAAGCATTTTGCCTTTTTGCATTACTTGGGGATGGTTTTGATCACCACCTCTTGTACAGTGTTACAAATCTCTGTCCATAGTTCTTCAGGCACTCTATCAGATCTAATCCCTTGAACCTATTTGTTATTTCCATTGTATATAATTGTAAAAGATTTGATTTAGGTCATACCTGAATGTTCTAGTGGTTTTCCCTACTTTCTTCAATTTAAGTCTGAATTTTGCAATAAGGCCTTCATGATCTGAGCCACAGTCAACACCCTGTCTTGTTTTTGCTGACTCTATAGACCTTCTATGTCTTCTGTTGTAAAGAATATAATCAGTCTGATTTCGGTATTGACCATCCAGTGATGTCCATGTAAAGAGTCATCTCTTGTGTTGCTGGAAGAGGGTGTTTGCTATGACCAGCTCATTCTCTTGGCAAAACTCTGTTAGGCTTTGCCCTGCTTCATTTTGTACTCCAAGTCCAAGCTTGCCTATTACTCCAGGTATCTCTTGAGTACCTGTACTTTGACTTCATGTTAATATCTTTGGCTCATGTTCAAAGACACTCTTCTAGGCTATATACCTAGCAGTAGAATTGCTGGGTCATAGGTGGACATGTGGTTGACTGTGTGTCTTTATGTGTGATTTCCCCAATCCCATTCTCTGTCTTTACTTCCCAGAATTGAAGAGAGTGGGGAATGTTGCAGTTAGCAGTTACCATGTGCATGAACTTCCTTATGGTTCTATAGCATGTTTATGTGTGTGGCATGGACATACATGTCTGTATCCCTAATATACAGGATCCTATATGTTCCTACAAGATGTAGCCTTTTGTAGCTAACATTTCTGACATAACTTTGCATTATCCTAGCAGGTCCTCCTTTGTAATACATGTAACTCTTGTTCATGCATATTCATTGCTATATTGTATTCAGGGAAATCCAAAAAAGGGGATAGTCATAGCATCTAATGTATTTTAGTACTTTAAAAAAATTCTAAGCAAATATGACATCATTCTGTTAAATACAAGTATATATCTGTGACTTTTATTCAATTATTGAATATACTTTTTTGTATATTTTAACTATTTCATAATTATAAATTATTTAAAAATGTAGATGTGGCCTCATGTCCCCCCTAAAGATAGACATCAGTCCCTGGAACAAGAACAGTGATGAGGAAAGGTCACACGTACAACTTGTAGCTCATAAAGGTGACTGCAGTGACAGCTGACTGAGACAGTGAAGCCCACATCTTCTGTCTTGGCTCTGGTGGTCAGAACCAGGTACAATGACATTTTTCTTCTCAAGGACCCCTCTGCTATACTTATATGCTCAGTAGATGCTTATATTTGGAGATGTGATACCTCGAGGGAGAAATGTTGTAAGATTTAGACTCCCCAATATATGTATATGTAAAATATATGCTAAATAAAAAACACATAAGCAAGAACAATGAAACCAATTCAGTAAGATGATTATTTTTTTAACAGGCATTGAAAAGAGTTGCACATGCAGATTCAGAATAAAAGCTGCAGAAGAAGTACAGAGAAGTCCTAAGTGAGTCCGAAGGTTTGTTCAGATGTGGAAAGGATCACTGCAGGATATCAAGATGAGTCTTTGTCTGGGGATTCTGGCAGGCTAAACTATGTCAGAAATTGGAAGGAAGCCAATTTCCTGTCAGAACCAGGAAAACCAGTTCATCCCAGGAGCCCAGCCTGTAACAGAGGGATCTGTACCTACTCTGGTGGTCTGTCTCTCTTTGTCTCAGTTCACGGAACTGGGTGAACTGCGTTGCTGCACCTTGCCCTAAATAGGGCCAGGGTCAGCTGTAAGTCACCGCTGAGTGAATCTTCATTATAATCTAAGTTATCACCACACTGGTGATGATAAAGACTTCCTTTGTGCACTTAAAAACATCAGTTTGCCTTTAGTGATAAAAATGATTGATGGTTATAATGCCCAAAGAGAAACTTTTGGGAATCGTGGTGGTTATTTTCAAAAGGTAACAACTGGGTTTTTAAAAAAGTGCCAGAAAATTTGTTGGTGGAAGAATTTTCTTGACTTTCTTTTGTTAATCAAAATGATTCATGAAGGGTTATGGGAAAGTAAGGATACTAAGACAATAAATTGAAAGTGAAATGAAAAATTTGTTCAAGTGAGAGAATGACTTGTTAAAATCTATAGGGCTATGATATATGTGTATATAAATATATAAATTAAATTTTTTGCTTAAACTCCTATTCATTAGAAAAAAAGAGTGACTCTAAAGTAATGTTTTCCAGATGAATTCAAGTATTTAATGCCTTTACCTTGGTGTTTGCTTTGTGTCAATAAACAAGATTAGAATAGATTGGAATGTATCCTAAGACAAAGAGGAATCTTGTTTCTTGAAGGAATTTTCAAGTGTTGAGTATACATGAGTATATGTACATGGATGTGTACTAAATCTTAATGCAAACTGTATTCTCTGTTGTTCTAATTGAAGTATTTTTTATGTACAGTAAAGTACATAAACACTGCTGCTGCTGCTGCTAAGTTGCTTCAGTCGTGTCCGACTCTGTGCAACTCCACAGACAGCAGCTCATGGGGCTCTGCCATCCCTGGGATTCTCCAGGCAAGAACACTGGAGTGGGTTGCCATTTCCTTCTCCAATGCATGAAAGTGAAAAGTGAAAGTGAAGTCACTCAGTCATGTCTGACTCAGCGACCCCATGGACTGCAGCCCACCAGGCTCCTCCGTCCATGAGAGTTTCCAGGCAAGAGTACTGGAGCAGGATGCCGTTGCCTTCTCCGACATAAACACTAGAGATATAGCTAATGATATTTACATATATGTCCACACTTATGCAATCACCCCAGAAAAACTTAATGAAAATTTCCCTTTTCATAAAATGTTCCCTGTTATTGTTTTACAAGTTTATTGATCTTCGCATTTAAGTCTCTGTCCTTCTTGGAACAATTTTCTGGTCTTCATCTTTCATATCTTCCATCCTCGCCTCTCAGTGTGGGTGTGAGTTTTTATTTCTTAAAATAAGAGTAAAGTAATAGCCAGCATACTTATTAATACTAGCTGAAGTTTTTATTTTAATTATGATATAATTCATATACCATAAAATTCACCCACTTAAAGTATGTAACATAATAGTTTTTAGTATATTCACAGTATTTTACAATGATGACCATTATCTGTTTCCAGAACATTTTTATCACTGTAAAAGGAAACATCCTCATTAGCAGCCCTATATCTCCTCACCCAAGCCCTGACAGTTACCTATCTACTTCCTGTTTTGATGGATTTGCAAATCCTAGACATTTAAAAGTGAATCTGTATAATATGCGGCCTTTCCTATCTGACTCACCTCACTTAGCTTAATGTTTTCAAGGCCTATGCAAGTCGCAGCATTTTTTTTAATGGCCAAATGCTGTTCCATTGTATGCATATGCTTTTTTTTTTTTTTTGCTTATCTGTTTATCATGACCTTTGGGTTGTTTCTACTTTTGGATTATTGTGAATAATGCTCCTATGAACATCTGTGCACAGGTTTGTCGGGGAGATGTGTTTTTAGTTCTCTTGATTCTATACCTTGGAGCAGAATTGCTAGATCATATGATAATTTTGTAAGTAAATTTTGAGCAAATGCTAAACTGTTTCCCAAAATGGACTGCACCATTTTGCCAAGAAGTAACCTGTTACTGGATTTTGGTTCACAGTTCCTTTTCTGCATAAACTAATAAGGTAGAACATATCTTCACATGATACATTGTTTTCAAGCATTTTGTTGATTTCCAGAGTTCTAGTAGAGATGATATTGACAACTTGGCCAGTGTTTGCTTTAGAGAGGAGACAATTTTTTGGAAATTTTGACCACTCCACTATTTAAATTGAAGACAGCAGGGAAAACCGCTAGACCATTCAGGTATGACATAAACCAAATCCCTTATGATTATACAGTGGAAGTGAGAAATAGATTTAAGGGCCTAGATCTGATAGATTAGAGTACCTGATGGACTATGGAATGAGGTTCGTGACATTGTGCAGGAGACAGGTATCAAGAGCATCCCCATGGAAAAGAAATGCAGAAAAGCAAAATGGCTGTCTGGGGAAGCCTTACAAATAGCTGTAAAAAGAAGAGAAGCAAAAAGCCAAGGAGAAAAGGAAAGATATAAGCATCTGAATGCAGAGTTTCAGAGAATAGCAAAAAGAGATAAGAAAGCCTTCCTCAGTGATCAATGCAAAGAAATAGAAGAAAACAACAGAATGGGAAAGACCAGAGATCTCTTCAAGAAAATTAGAGATACCAAGGGAACATTTCATGCAAAGATGGGCTCGATAAAGGACAGAAATGGTCTGGACCTAACAGAAGCAGAAGACATTAAGAAGAGATGGCAAGAATACACAGAAAACTGTACGAAAAGGATCTTTATGACTCAGATAATCACAATGGTGTGATCACTCATCTAGAGCCAGACATCTTGGAATGTGAAGTCAAGTGGGCCTTAGAAAGCATCACTACGAACAAAGCTAGTGGAGGTGATGGAATTCCAATTGAGCTAGTTCAAATCCTGAAAGATGATGCTGTGAAAGTGCTGCACTCAATATGCCAGCAAATTTGGAAAACTCAGCAGTGGCCACAGGACTGGAAAAGGTCCGTTTTCATTCCAATCCCAAAGAAAGGCAATGTCAAAGAATGCTCAAACTACCGCACAATTGCACTCACCTCACATGGTAGTAAAGTAATGCTCAAAATTCTCCAAGCCAGGCTTCAGTAATACGTGAACCGTGAACTTCCTGATATTCAAGCTGGTTTTAGAAAAGGCAGAGGAACCAGAGATCAAATTGTCAACATCTGCTGGATCATGGAAAAAGCAAGAGAGTTCCAGAAAAACATCTATTTCTGCTTTATTGACTATGCCAGAGCCTTTGACTGTGTGGGTCACAATAAACTGGAAAATTCTGAAAGAG
>SJYC01119990.1:0-19100 GCA_006408675.1 Madoqua kirkii
CATATATATGTTCCTTTTCAAATCATTTTCCATTTTAAGTTATTTTAGTTGCTAATATTTATTTTTTTAATTTATTTATTTTACTTTACAATATTGTATTGGTTTTGCCATACATTGACTTGAATCCACCATGAGTGTACATGTGTTCCCCATCCTGAATCCCCTTCTCCCCTCACTCTATTATAAATTGTTACAAGAGTGCCTATAGATCCCTGTGTTATACAGTAGATCCTTATTGTTTATCTGTTTTATAGAAGTATGTGTTTGTTAATCCCAAACTGCTATTTTTTCCCCTCCTCTCCTTTTCCCCCTTTGGAAACCATAAGTTTTATTTTCTATGTCTGTGGGTCTATTTCTGTTTTGAAATAAGATCATATTTATCATTTTTTAAGATTCCACATATAACTGATATCATATGATATTTTTCTTTGTCTGACTGAATTTGCTTAATATGATGTTCTCTAGGTCCAAACATGTTGCTGCAAATGGCATTATTACATTCTTTTTTATGGTGAATAGCTTTCCATTGTATGTGTGTGTACACACACACATCTTTATCCAGTCATCCATCAGTGGTTGCATCTGTGTCTTGTAAAGCATGCTGCTCTGACCGTTGTGGTGCATACATCTTTTCAAATCAAGAGTTTTCATCTCTTCCAAATATATGCCTAAGAGTGGGCTTGCAGGATGGTATTGTAACTCCATTTTTAGCTTTAAAGGAAATCACATTGTTTTCCGTAGTTGCTGCACTAATTTACATTTCCACCAACAGTGCAGAAGAGTTCCCTTTTCTCCATTTGTAGACTTTTGGTGATGACTATTCTGACGGATGTGAGGTGATGCATCATTGTAATTTTGATTTGCATTTTTCTAATAATTAGTTGCATTTCTCTAATAATTAGTGTTGTTGGCCATTTATTTGTCTTCTTTGGAAAAATATCTGTAAGTTCTAAGTGGTAGATTTTTGATGCCAGTATTACTGTCCCACTACCTCTTCATGTATTCCTGTTCATTGCAGTGGTGATGCTTTTGGGCAAGTTCCAGGAGATGGTTAGGGACAGGGAGGCCTGGTATGCTGTAGTCCATAGGGTCTCAGAGTCAGACACGACTGGGCAACTGAACCAACACCTCTTCAATGGTATACTTTTGTTCCAGTTTGTAATTTTGTGTTTTTCTGGTTCTGTTTTTTAAAAAAACTGAACTGCAGTGCCCAGGATTTTATCTTGATTGACTATAGCCTAAATTTAATTTCTTTTCAGATTGATGGAGATGATATGAAACAAGGTAGAGATTCTTTATCTTGTAAGAAACAAATTTATATGCTATTAAGTTTCAGAATAGGTCTCTTGGCTGTCCCTAATATTATTGATTTCAGCTTTCTTTGTCTGTCCCATACTAGATGATGAATTTATAAAGGAAAACAAAGGCACACACTTTCCCCTGCCTGTACCGAAGCATTTTCAAGACAATCTGCAGCTTTATATCCATAGAGTAATTTCAGATAGTACAATATTCATCATTTACATATCCAGTGTTAAAATGGCACTTTGCAAATATTTTCTAGCTGCCAAAATTGCAAATATCCATGGTCTTAAGCACTATGTGTTCTTGCCTGGAGAATTCCACAGACAGAGGAACCTGGTGGGCTCCAATTTTTGGGGTGGCCAAGAGTCAGGCATGACTGAGTGACTAAGGAAAGCACAGTGCTGCTACTAGTCAAGATGGACTCCCGGGTGACACATGTGGAAAGGAAACTTTGTGAATGACTGAAGCTCTACCAAGGGGATGAAACCCGCATGCCATGTGGAATACAGTCACCTTGTGAGGTGTGTGTGCATATGTATTCATGTATGCGCTTTGTATGTAACTTCTATTACAGCCTTATTAAAGCATTGTGAAAGCCTTCGACTGTGCTAATGGAAATCTTCTTCTGTATATCGTTTTAAATCCATATTTCTGGCTCATTTGCTACTCTTTTTTGCCTTGTACCAGTCTGTTTTGGAAAGGTTTTGGCTTTTTATAAGGATTTTTCAAGACTTCTTCCAAACATTTCTCAGTCTTTGTGTTCAAAGGCTAAACTTTAATTATAATCTTTATCAGCACTTATTAAAAGAGGTGCTTTTCATTAACAAGCAGCTTTTCATAACAAGCACCATGGCTTTTCTCACAATTATGCTGTTGGAAAGAGCTTCTCTTCTAGGTGCCTGGTGCTGCAGCTTGGCTGTGAGTTGGTATGTCTGCTCAGAGGTCTCTGTGTCCTTGGATGTCTACCTTTAAAAACATTGAAACAATTTAAAGTGCTGCAGCTTTGAGTTGGAGGATACTTTTAGACTGAATTAAAGCAGGAGTTGGCAGAATAATGGATGCCACCATATGTCCACTGTAGCCTGACCGAACATCTTTAGCTGCAGTAGCCTGGAGTTTTGCAAGATGATGATTGCATATCCAGTCATGATTTCCTTGTCAATAGATGATTGCTTGTGGATATGTAGCTGTGTGAAGGAAATGGCAACCCACTCCAGTATTCTTGCCTGGAGAGTCCTAGGGACAGAGGAGCCTGGTCAGCTGCCGTCTATGGGGTCGCACAGAGTCGGCCACGACTAAAGCGACTTACCAGCAGCAGCAGCAGCTGTGGCTGAGAGTTGAACCATAAGGAAGGCAGAGCGCCAATGCCTTTGAACTGTGGACTGGAGAAGACTTTTGAGAGTCCCTTGGACTGCAAGGAGATCCAACCAATCCATCCTAAAGGAAGTCAACCCTGAATATTCATTAGAAGGACCGATGCTGAAGCTGGAGCTCCAATATTTTGGCCACCTCATGCGAAGAGCTGACTCACTGGAAAAGACCCTGATGCTGGGAAAGATTGAAGGCAGGAGGAGAAGAGGGTGACAGAGGATGAGATGGTGGATAGCATCACCGATTTAATGGACATGAACTTGGGCAAACTCCAGGAGATGGTGAGAGACAGGCATCACATGCTGCAGTCCATGTGGTCGCAAAGACGCAGACACAATTTGGCAACTGAACAACAGCAACAAAGCCGTGGCTGCATTTCAGACTCTGATTTGTGTATGTATATGTGTGATTGTGGGTGTGGGTTAAGGGATTTTTAAAATTCGTGATATGGGGGCCCAAGGCAGATGATATAACAGGCTCAAAGAGAAAGTCAAAGTAGTCAAATTTATAAAAGGGAATGTTTGTTTTTTATTAAAGTATAGTTGATTTGTAACATGTAAGTTTCAGGTGTACAGCATAGCACTTCAGTTAATATATATATGTGTGTATATGTATTTTTCTTCTTCAGATTCTCTCCCCTTAATTACACAATATGGAGTGTTTGTCCCCTGTGGTATCCTGATGCTGCTGCTTAGTAGCTTCAGTCGTGACCGACTTTATGTGACCCTATGAACTGCAGCCCTCCAGGCTCCTCTGTCCATGGGATTCTCCAGGCAAGGGTACTGGAGTGCGTTGCCATGCCCTTCTGCATGGGATCTTCCTGACCCAGGGATCGAACCTGGGTCTCCTGCAGTGCAGGCAATAGGGAGGGCAGATGTGTATGCTTATGGCTGATTCATGTTATTGTATGACAGAAACCAACACAACTTTGTAAAACATCCTCCAATTAAAAAAAAAAAGGAATCCACTGCAAATAAATCATCCTTTCAAAATGCAGCTTATGAAATTTATTCAAATATTTTATTATGAATTAGAACCATGAGATTTTACTCTTTTCAAATCTCATTTTGAAATACGAAAATAGGTTTTCTAATGGAGAAACCCATTGACCTTTGAATTAAAGCAAGATGCCATGAATGGTCAATAATCTTCCATGATGGCATTCTCAGTGAGATGCTTTTCATGAAATAAAATTGTATTAACCAAAGTTAATCTCCATCTGCAACTTACCTTCATTTTCTTTGAAGTACTTAACGTATTCTATATCTGTTCTATTCAGTATCTGTATGATTTTACTGTATATAGGCTAGCTTCTCTTTCTTAATACTAATTTTATGAGTTTAATTGAACAATAGAAGCAGGAAGTTGGTGATATTTAAAACCTCTGTTAATGCATCAACAGCATTTATTGGGTCTCACTGAGTACCAGTCACTGCGGCAGCTGCCTAGGATATAACTGTAGCCCATGCCTTTTACACGTTCTCAAGGACCTAACGGTCTGGTAAGGCAAAGTGACATGACCACAGTTACTTTCAGTGTGGGTGGACATTAATCAGGTGAATTAGCAGTGACGTGGGGCAGAGGGAGGAGTAGTAGAAAGCTTCAATGAGGAGACAGTTGAAAACGTGCATTTCATGGATGGTGGGGCTGTGGAGACGTGAAGGCATGACGTGGACACACAGCACAGCATGTGTGAGGCAGCCTGTGCTCTCCACCGAGGCTGGAGCTGGGGGCTGCGGGGCAGGGCTGAAGCAGAGGAGGGCCTGCTCTCAGGAGAGGAAGGAGGGGGAGGCAGGTCTGATCTTGGAAGCTGGAGTGCCGAGCTGAGGAGTTTGGACTTTATGCTGTTGATGGAGGGGAAGGCGCTGGAGTGTTTTAAATAAGGGACTGTCACAATGAGCATGAGTTTTAAACATTTGATTCTGCCTGTTGTAGTTACTGGCTTAGAAGGGACACGAATGGAGGCAGGTTCTCTGGCCGTCTCACGCGAGAGGCAGAGAGCTTACCTGAAGCAGTGGGCGTGGGATGGAGATAAAGCAGTCTTGGGGCTGGGGGCTATTCAGATGCAAGGATGTCTTGGCCACTGGATTTAAAGACATGGTGGAGTCTAGGTTTTTGATGTCACTCCAGGGGGAGTGACAGGTTGCCTGTGCCACACATCTCTGTGTGTGAGTTCAGTCACTTGGTTGTGTCTGACTCTTTGTGACCCCATAGACTGTAAGCCCGCCAGGATCCTCTGTCCATGGAGTTTTCCAGGCAAGAATACTGGAGTGGTTTGCCATTTCCTCCTTCAGGGGATTTCCCTGTCCAGGGATCAAACTCACATCTCTCTTGTCTCTTGTATTGGCAGGTGGATTCTTTACCACTGTGCCACCTGGGAAGCCCCTACACAGCTCTAGGGGACCATTTAATACTGCTTGTTATGTGAATGGTACCAGGGAGTTAGAAGAGCCCTATACAACTGTACATGGTGGCCCTGAATTTGAATGGCACAATTCAGAAAAGGAAAACATGAGTAAAAGAGATTTGGCAGTAGGTAGTACGTTCAGGTTTTGGACTTGATAGCCTACGTGTTAATCATGTGCTGTCCTTAGTCTCTCAGTCATGTCCAACTCTTTGCGACCCCATTGACTGTAGCCCACCAGGCTTTCCTGTCCATGGGATTTCCCAGGCAAGAATACTGGAGTGGGTTGCCATGCCCTCCTCCAGGGGATCTTCCCAACTCAGGGATCGAATCCAGGTCTCTTGCATTGCAGGTGGATTCTTTACTGTCTGAGCCACCAGGAAAGTCCAAGAATATTGGAGTGGGTAGCCCATTCCTTCTCCAGGGGATCTTCCTGTTTCAGGAATCAAACTGGGATCTCTTGCATTGCAGGTGGATTTTTTTTACCGGCTAGCTACCTGGGAAGCCTGTTAATGATATGAACAACGTGCACTTTTTGCAGTACATTGTTGTATTTGATGCTCTTGGAAACCTCGGTTGGGGTCTCCCTTGTGGAGCTATATATCACTGCCCAGGTCACAGATGGTTATAGGGGTCTCAAGAGGAGAAGCAGATGGTGAAAACTGCCTAAACATACAGAACAATGGTCTGTATATCTGAATGGCAAGTCTGCGCAGCCTTGGCATCTTCCTGTGTCTGTGGGGAACTGCGTGAGTCAATCTCTCTTTGACTCTAAACTCAAAGAAAGTCCATCTTGGAATCATTCTTAGCTCAGTGCTATATGAAACTTATTTTTTGTAACTAAGTGAAATATCAAAATGTTGCCAGTACATTTTGCAGTAGACTGGTGCATTGTCATCCATCTTCAAAAGCAGTGTATTTCTAAGTTTCTTATAACTTCATATTGTCAGAAAAGTTCAACCTTACCAGCTAACTATTTTCAGTAAAGTGGAATTTACTATCCAGTGTATGACTGTTTTTGCCAGTGTATTATGAGTAATAGTTATTATTTAGACAGCGTGCTCAAAATTCTTATGTGAACATTAATCAGTTTTTAAAAGTAACATATTTATTCATTCTTTTTTTTTTTTTAAAGAACTTCCAAAGGTAATACTTAACATAGCTTCAGGAGTTTAGAAGTATTTGAATTTCCACCTCGTAAGAGAAGAATATGATGACATCATGAAAACATGCTCATAAACTGACTCCTTAGAATTCTACCACGTATTACTCTCCATAAAGTAATTGTCTGGGTATGGTAGAAGGAGAGAAAGATGACTCCAGAGCAGTTTTCAAATTTTGTGCAACGTGTCTGTAAGATAACATACTAAATACATCATAAGGGAAGAAAAGGAAGGGCAGTCTTTGCTTAGGGTGTGTACATACCCTGATTCTCTGAACCAGGCCTGTGGTTGGCCTCTTGTGTCTTGAGGGCAGAGGAGCATATACTTATGTAGCTAAGAGCATCATCAGATAGTTTTTAGCCTTAAGATAGATCACACGATGATTGTGATTCTGGAGAATTCATTTATATGAGAAAAATCCCATCATTCATCCAAGGTCAAAATTTATGTGATGATAAGCATAAGAACAGGACAATGTAAGCTGAATTTAGTCACAGAACTAAAGAACTTTCAGTATTTAAAAAAAAATATGACCAAACATGCTGCCCTCTAGATAATGCTTCATATGATTCATGGTGCTTTCAATCGAGTCACACAGCTATGGGATGAGGTATTATTATACATACTTTACAGACTTGAAAGTCATTCACTTAGTGAGCTAGGGACATCAATCAAGAGATTTGATGTCCAAATTCAAAGTGATGTAAATCCATTTGCCTTTAATGGCTCTATCACTTACACTACGAATACATACACACAGAAATGCACATATGCACGTAGATGCAGGTGGGTGTGCGGATGGTCAATGGATAGATGGCCGGGTGTGTGAATGGAGGGTCAGTGGGTGGCTTACTGGTTATGACTCAAACCACTGGAAGCTGCCTCATTGCTCTGGGTCTTTCATTGTCAGCTGTTGCACAGAATGAGGGAAAGAGAGGTTTGAGACTTGCTTTTTCACTTAGCAGTGTTTTTTTGAAGAAGAGATTTTCTTAAATTGATATTGTCAATTACTACCTTTGTTTATTGCTTATGTGTTCTATTGAAGAAAATTTTGGCATTCACCCCATCAGTTTGCTTCTGTGTTTGGGTCTAGAATTCCCTTGGAAATTATTTTTCCCACAGTGTGAGGTATAGGGGCCAAAGTTAGTTTTTTCTTTTTGTCTGTATGTGTTTGCCCCAGAACCATTTATTGAAAAAAATCACTCTTTCTCTACTGCACTTCTCTTATTAGAGTTTTGTCAAACTATAGGAAGCTGTACAGGTGAAGGCCAGTTTGGGAGTTATTTATCATATTTGTTAGTTCTATTTGTCTGTGTAGGGATCATGCATATCTTGTGAAATTTGATAACTTTTCAGATGCTATTGTAATGAAGATATTTAAAATTCTCTTCCCGTTTATTAAGTAGCAATACCACTGATATTTTTAAAAATAGCATTCAAAGGTTGCTATTTTTTTTCACTAATCCTTTGTTTCTAGGTCCTTTTGGATTTTCTGTAAAGAAAGTATCACATAGGGAAAATGACTAATTTTTTTCCCTATTTCCAGTCTTCAGATTTTCCATGTTACTACTGCCTTATTACATTGGCTATCCCCTCAGTAAAGTACTGAATAGTAATAGCAGTGGTGAGTGTCATGATACATTCTCAGTGAAAAAGCTTTCTATCTATAATTCATCGAGTATGCTGCAGTCTGTAGGTATTTTTCTGCATATTTTTTTACCAGATTAAATCAATTACTTTTAATTCCTTATCTACTAATTTTTGAAACCATAACTGGGGTTTGAATTTTATCAAATGCTTTTTTCTGCAGTTATCAAGTTGATCACCATGATAAATTTGGAAAGTCCTTTTTATTCCTTCCAAATTAACTGAATAACTTTATTTAGAGTGGCATTATTTTTAGTTACTGGAGGAATTTACTGATGAAGACACCTAGAGTTCTGTTTTTGAAAATATTTTTAACTACAAGTTAATTTAAAAAATAGCATTATAAGCAATCACATCTTCTATTTGTTTTGTGTCTTATTTTATAAATTATATTTTTCATGGAATTTAGTTCTTTCAAGTAATCTTCAAAACTCTATGCTTGAAGTCATTTATAATAGAACTGTTATATTTTAGTATTCCTTGGACTTTTAGTGATACTCTCTTTTCATTTCTGATATTATAATTTGTGGGGTTCTTCCACTTTTATTTAATATTTTTGCTAGATGTTGGGATTCTCTGATAGCTCAGCTGGTAAAGGAATGTGCCTGCAATGTAGGAGACCCGGTTCGAATACTGGGTTGGGAAGATCTGCTCTAGAAGGGATAGGCTACCCACTCCGGTATTCTTGCGCTTCCCTGGTGGCTCAGCTGGCAAAAACACTGCTCGCGATGTGGGAGACCTGGATTCGATCCCTGAGTTGGGAAAATCCCCTGGAGAAGGAAATGGCTACCCATTCCAGTATCCTGGCCTGGAGAATTCCATGGACTGTATAGTCCATGGGGGTCACAAGAAGTTGGACACAACTGGGTGACTTTCCACCTTCACTGCTACATGTTTACTGGTATATATATATATATATATATTTTTTTTTTCTCCTAAAGAACCAACTGTAATCTTTCTTGAGAGCTTATTTCTCTTCTGAGATTCTCCAAATTTTTATTGTTTTTCTCCAGCAAACATATTAATCATAGTTACTTTAAATCCTTTTAAGTTTCATATCTGAATGAAACATCAATCTATTTCTATTATTTTTATTGATGAGTTGGTTTCATGTTGTTTTATCTTAGTGTGTTTATTCGTTTTTATTGAATGAGAAAGCTCTTATAAATAATATAGAAGATCCCTGCTTTATCCTCTTCTAGGGAGAAAGAATGGGTCAAAATTAGGAACTGGGCTGGGTGGCAGGTGGCCTACACTCTGGACAGGGTGACGTGCCACTCCTTGCAGCTGCTGGGGTGTAGAGACATGCCACTTAGGGGCCAAAAGCCTCTTCTGTTTGCAGCCTGTCTCTTGAACTCATTTTTGTCTCTGCCGCACTGTGAAAACTGGAAAACTCCACTTGCTTTGCAAAGCCTATCCTGTTAGAAATATAGTTTCCTGTCCAGGCAGTTTCAAGGTATAGGAGATGTCTTGGGGGAAAATGCCCATGCTTTTGTCCATCTCTCAAACATTCGTTTTTTGTCTTTCTGACTATGGAAGATGGTCAAAAATTCTGCTGGTTTGTCAACTCTGCAGGGGCAGTAGCCCCAGATTCTTATCATTTTGCTTTGCATCTAAAGCTGGCAAATACCAACACATCCTGTGACTTCACAACATTGGTTAGGATCTGAAGTCCACTAATTCTCACTTTGCGGTATTTCTTTTGTGCTTTCAAATAGTTATTTATTTTTTTTGTATGTGGGGAGAATAGTTCATTTTATTTTCTAGTGACTTATGATTTCCCACAATTTGCACCACTCTCCCTAGAAGCAGAAATGCATTCTTTCCATATATCTCTCAACTTTATTACTGTTTTATTGAGGATGTTTTTTCTTTTTTTTTTTTTAGGAGTTTGCTATTTTTTTGTTGTTGTTGTTTAATGCTTTATTCTATTTTACAGTACTGTATTGGTTCTGCCACACATTGACATGAATCAGCCACAGGTGTACACAATCTCCCCATGCTAAAGCCCCCTCCCACCTCCCTTCCCCGCCCATCTCTCCGGTTCATCCCATACACCGGCCCCAAGCATCCTGTATCCTGTATTGAACATAGACTGGCGCTTCATCTCCCATATGATTGTATACATGTTTCGTTGCCATTCTCCCAGATCTTCCCACCCTCTCCCTCTCCCTCTGAAGCCAAAAGTCCGTTCTATACCTCTGTGTCTCTTATATTGTCTCACTTTCGGGGTCATCATTACTATCTTCTAAATTCCATATATATGTGTCAGTATACTGTATTGGTGTTTTTCTTTCTGGCTTACTTCACTCTGTATAATCGGCTCCAGTTTCATCCATCTCATTAGAACTGATCCCTCTCCCTCTGAAGCCAAAAGTCCGTTCTATACCTCTGTGTCTCTTATATTGTCTCACTTTCGGGGTCATCATTACTATCTTCTAAATTCCATACATATGTGTCAGTAATATGCTGTCTTAACTTTCCTTCCAAGGAGGAAGCTGTAAAGTTTAGATGAGAGAAAATGGGAAGAGGTTATTTGAATCAGAGCGTGATGTCTTCAGTAAACTCTTCTGGCTAGATTACAACTCATAGCCTCTGTGCTAAGACTATGGTTCATTCACTGACTCACTAAACGTTCATGAAGTTCTTTTAAGGCCAGAGTAGAGATGTGGGAAAATTGAGGTTCACAGAAACTCATTCCCAGGACCCTGGGATCTAATCCACATTTTTAAGTGCATCAATAGCTCAGTCATTTGTACTGTTGAATAATAGTCCATTGTGTGCATTTACCACAGTTTATTTATTCATTCACCTCTGCTGGACACTTGGGTTAATTCTAGATTTTAACTTTAATAAATAATGATGCTATGAACATTTAAATATTTGAATGAACTTATCCTTTCAGTTTTCTTAGGTAAATGCTTAGCAGTAGAATGACCATATAGTAAACGTATATTTAAATTTTTCAAAATTGCATTTTTTCCCCCAGACTGGTTTTAACATTTTACATTCCCAAGATCAGTATATGAAATTTCACTTGCTTTTCATCCTCACAATGTTTCATATGGTGAGTCTTAAATTTTAGTCATTTAAACATAAGTGCAATTGTATCTCATTATGGTTTTTATTTGAATGGACTTGAAAGGCTGACACTGAGCATCTCTTCATGCACTTTTTTGCCATTCTTGTTTTCTTCCTTAGTGTAGTATTTATTCAAACATTTCCCCATTCGTTACTGGGTTGTTTGTTCTCTTGTTTTTTAGTTTGAAGAGTTATTTATATAGACTTAGCACAGTCTTTTACTGGTATATAATTGGCAAAAATTCTACTAATCTGTAGTTTTCCTTTTCATTCTCTGAATGATATCCTTCAAGGAACAGAAATTTGTATTATTAATAATGTCAAATACATTAATATCAATTTTCCTTATATTGCTATATAATATTAATAGCAATTTTCCTGTTGTTGCTATTGTATATAAGAAGTCTCTGCTTATGCATAAATCAAAAATATTTCCTCTTATTTTTTTCTTAGAAGTTTTCAAGTTTTAGGTTTTCTGTTTAGGTCTATGACCCATTTTTCTCTTCTGTACATGGTGCAATGTATGGACCAAAGTTTTCTCATTGGAGGCACATAAATATCCATAGTCCAGAACAACTTGTTGAAAAAACTATATACCTTTGTATCTGTCTCTTATACACATCTGGCTCATCAAAAATAGTTTCCCTTAAAGTCAAGGAGACATACTCACAAAGACAAGGTGGTCTAAGGAGGTTTAGAATTACTTACTGTTAAGTTTGAGAGGCTGCTCACAAGTTTCCTAACATGCCCTTTTTTTGATAGGAAAAGCATCGATGGTTTTTACCTAAATATGTTCAGCTAAATAAGATATGTATTTATGTGCCAAATATTAGTCCGTTTCCTCACTATATTCCGCTACCGACATCATTTTATAGTGTATTATAAATTGAATTTCGTTAAGCATGTGTCCTTTTATCCATTGTCTTATGCTATTTTTTCTAACATCTTAAACTCTTATTTCTGGTATATAGCCAATTCAAAGTAGTTCCAATATTCCATTTTTGTGTATTAACCTCATTTTCTCTCTAGCTTAACCTCATCCTGTAAAGTAGTTAACAATCTGATAACTAACAGCTGAATGCACTGGTAAACTCTGATATTTCAGTAATTCCTCTGTGAACTTTCTTGTAAAGTGAAATTGTGTATATGTACCACTGCTTTCTTATCCATTCATCTGCTGATGGACATCTGGGTTGTTTCCATGTCCTGGTGATTATAAACAGTGCTGCAATGAACATTGGGGTACATGTGTCTCTTTCAATTCGAGTTTCCTTGGTGTGTATGCCCAGCAGTGGGATTGCTGGGTCATAAGGCAGCTCTATTTGCAATTCTTTCAGGAATCTCCACACTGTTTTCCATAATGGCTGTACTGGTTTGCATTCCCTCCAACAGTGTAAGAGGGTTCCCTTTTCTCCACACCCTCTCCAGCATTTATTGCTTGTAGATTTTTGGATCACAGCCATTCTGACTGGTGTGAAGTGGTACCTCATTGTGGTCTTGATTTGCATTTCTCTGATAATGAGTGATGTTTTTTCTTTATCATGCCCTCATCAGATTTTAGTAATGAGCTCCTCTGGCCTCCTAACAAATTAAAATTGGAATTAGTCCATTTTTTTAGTTTCTGTAAATGTTTGGCTTTATTTCTTCCTTGAAGTTTTGGAAGAATTCGCCAATGAAGCCCTATAAGCAAAGAGTCCTCTTTTTAGAGAAGTCTGTAGTTCTATATTTAATTTTTTAGTACATAGAAGAAAATCTTGTTCAAAATTCTTAAAATGCTTAATTTGGTTATTTGTGTTTTCTAAAATTATAGTTGTCAATTTTACCTAAATGTTTTACTTACTGGCAAAGAATTGTTCCTATTCTTATAAAAGATGATTATGTATGTTGTTTTTTCCTTTTTCCTGATATTGGTACTATTATGTTTTAATTTTTTATTAGTGTTACTAAGGGTTTATTGATTTTATTTAAGAAAAAAAGCAATCAGTTGAGCATTGCTGCCTTTTTCTGGGCTGTATTTGTTTCTTACATCATTAAACTTTATTCTTTACAATTGCCTTGTTTTGGTTGCAAACACAGGTTAGTGGAGGGAAGATCTTTTTGTTCCAAGTATGCACAGAGACCTGTAAGGAGGTGGGAATCCAGGTAGCACGGTGGGGGTGGGAGAAGCCTCTTGTCTTGGTTTGTCTGCGTTTATAGTGGCTCAGATGGTAAAGAATCTGCCTGCAAAGTGGGAACTCTGAATTCAATCCTGGGTCAGGAAGTTCCCCTGGAGGAGGGCTTGACAACCCACTCCTGTAGAGGGCTTCCCTTGTGGCTCAGTCATTAAAGAATCCACCTTCAGTGCAGGAGACCGGGTTTGATTCCTGGGTCAAAGGAAATGGCAACCCACTACAGTACTCTTGGCTGGAAAGTCCTGTGGATGGAGAAGCCTGGCAGGCTATAGTCTAAGGGGTTGCAAAAAGTGGGACACGACTGAGCAACTAACACCTCCACTTTTTCACATTAAAAATAGGTCCTGGCGTTCGTCTGGTATCATTTATTTCCCGGGGTGGGGTGGTTTCGGGGGCTGTCTGGCAACCCAGTCCAGTGTTTAGCTTTCTCCCATTCTTTCTCCCACACCTCAGGTCTCACTGTTTAATCCAGGAACAGAGGGGCAAGACCTGTGAAGGCTTATGCGGGAGAATTAAATTCCCATTAACTTCCTGTTTGGACAGTTATAGACAAAACTGATGTGAAATTCTTTCTCAACTGCATTGTTCCTAAGGGTGTTTAAAATGAAGTGTAGGTACTTAGCAGCTCTGAGTATGAAGACGGAAAACTGAGCAATAGGGAGCCACACCTCCTCCCTTAGTTCTGTCTGGAAAAAGCAAATGAGCAGGTATGGTGTGGTCAAAATAGAGAGCTGGCATTATTCGGCTTACTTGATTGTGTAAATTTACATAACTAACGGCAGAATTAAAGTTTAGAAACCATGCGGAAAAAGTTGTGGAAGGCATCTGCTGGTAAGAATCACAGTGCAAACCCAAGTGTGAGAGACTGTAATAAATACCTTTTTATAAATATATATCTATATCTATCTATCTATCTATATCTATCTATCTTTGTAAATTGTGTTTTAGGATCACAAACAGCTCTGTAAAGTTGCTTACAAACAAAAAGCATCAACTTAAGTTTCTTCTTCAGACATTTGGATAAATTATAGTCAAGGAACTGGATACAGTATTTTCAGTAAATCAACTTTGATTTCCACTTGCCAATTCAATCCCAGAAGAATCAGCAAAGAGTTCTACCAATGCCTAATTAAATATTTGGCTTGTTTATTTTCACTGGCTTAGGAGTGAAAGATGAGTTAAGTGTGGATATTTTCTGTTAAATATGTGTGATATCCTCATTAAAATAAAGCATTATCACCGCAAGATGCTTCTTACCTTGTGTAGCTTTGTTTTGGAGAAGGCAATGGCAACCCATTCCATCACTCTTGCCCGGAAAATCCCATGGATGGAGGAGCCTGGAAGGCTGCAGTCCATGGGGTCGCGAAGAGTCGGACTCGACTGAGTGACTTCCCTGTCACTTTTCACTTTTATGCGTGGGAGAAGGAAATGGCAACCCACTCCAGTGTTCTTGCCTAGAGAATCCCAGGCACAGGGAAGCCTGGTGGGCTGCCATCTTTGGGGTCGCACAGAGTCAGACATAACTAAAGTGACTTAGCAGCAGCAGCAGCTTTGTTTTAGTGCTATGGAGAGTTGGGTAAAAAAATCTCTCTAAAGAAGACCTCTCTTAAAATCTCAAAATCTATTTAGTAAATATTGAAATTCTGAAACAAATACACTGTTTAATATGCACTATTTATTTTGATGTGGAATTTATGTAATACATAGGTGAATTAAATGATTATGTTTATGGAAACATGGCCTATGAATTTGAAAATATTCTGTATGGTGTGATAAATAGGAGCTCCAAAATAAAACTGCTCTCACGTTGTCTTAGTGAGAGGAAATACATTTCATTATAATAAATTGTTCTGTGAGTGGAGAATATTGCCAAAAATTTTTGGGCTCTCTTTGGGATGTGTACTCATATAGTTGTTTTTATGATCCAATAACAATATTTTTTCCTTCTGTTTTAGTTAAAGGATTGTCAGGTTCACATTAAACTCAGATTCCAATTTCTAGGTTGACTCTGTTTCATCTTGGCAAATCAACAATTACAGATCCTATCATAAATAAATGTGACATGGGGTTCTTGGCATCTGTACCCTCAACTCAATTTAATGCCACATCTGGGTAGTTTTGATTGTAGGGGGCTGTAGTGTGTTGGGTGTGTGTGTGTGTGTGTGAAGGAGAAGGGTAGGAAAGAGGGTTTTAGAAAATTAGTATGGATGTTGCATTCTAAATCAGTGATGGACAGTTCATGTGGTACAATGGAAATCAATTTAAACAATAGCACATAGAGGAATAATTAATAAAGTATTTGGCGAAGTAGCAGAACCAGTTGCCTCTGTTAAAAATTCAAATTACTTTTTTTTCCCTATGAATTCTCATTTTGAAGGTTGAAATAGAGTACATAAACTTTAATATTATTGCATGCATAATATTAAACTTTAATATTATTAGATTATAAGAGTGCTATTTTCTTTCTGTTCTCAAAATGCTGGTTCAGTATAATGAAGCAACCTCATCTTCTTTTGCCTCTCATGTAACATATTGAGAACACGTCACGCATGAAGCCTTTTCACCTCTTGAGGAAGGGATTAGTTATATTCAAGATGCTGTTTTGACTGGTATTGCCAAGGGACTGTTATTGGTTGATAAAAAGAAAATTATTGGGTGTTAGGAGAGTATGTAAAGAATGGAGATGAGAGAAGAAATGCCAGGGGCATCTGCTGGAGTCCCTTGGGGCAAAGCAAATAGCAACAGTGCAAAATACTGGACCACTTTCAGAGTTCCAAATTGAACAGCACCATGCTCCAGGGGGCTGTAACTACCTAGACATCTGCTGGGTTATAACTGCAGCCATCAGATGGTCCCTAAATTATGTAGAGGACAGCTTTATGAGGCAGTGAGTGAAAACCCAACCTGAGGTGAAGTCATTCTGACCTGGCTTGAGAACAGGGGCGTGTGCCTCCAAGGATCAAAGGTCCACAGAGAGCCGGGCGCAACCGTGGACACTCTTTTTGAATTTCTTGAGGGAAACAAGTAAACCTATTATGTTAAGCCTCTGAAATTTTGGAAAACGTACAGATTGTGATGGCTAGCATGTTTCTGATAAATGATTCTTAAATCAGAGTTGCATGAGTAAGCACAAAGTTTAAAGAAAAGAAATCTAATAAGGAATCAGATTTTTTTTCTCTATTATACAGTAAGTTGGGTTCCGGCATTGGAGAAGACATTTGCAGAAATCAGTTTAATGAGTTACTATAGAAATGAAATGAAAAGGACATCTTTTTTGGGTGTTCTAGAAGGTCTTGTAGGTCTTCGTAGAACCGTTCAACTTCAGCTTCTTCAGCATTACTGGTTGGGGCATAGACTTGGATAACTGTGATATTGAATGGTTTGCCTTGGAAATAAACAGATCGTTCTGTCATTTTTGAGACTGCATCCAAGTACTGCATTTCGGAGTCTTTTATTGACCGTGATGGCTACTCCAGTTCTTCTAAGGGATTCTTAGCCACGGTAGTAGATATAATGGTCATCTGAGTTAAATTCACCCATTCCAGTCCATTTTGTTCGCTAATTTCTAAAATATTGATGTTCATTGGAAATAAACAGATCGTTCTGTCATTTTTGAGACTGCATCCAAGTACTGCATTTCGGAGTCTTTTATTGACCGTGATGGCTACTCCAGTTCTTCTAAGGGATTCTTAGCCACGGTAGTAGATATAATGGTCATCTGAGTTAAATTCACCCATTCCAGTCCATTTTGTTCGCTAATTTCTAAAATATTGATGTTCACTCTTGCCATTTCCTGTTTGACCACTTCCAATTTGCCTTGATTCATGGACCTAACATTCCAGGTTCCTATGCAATATTGCTCTTTACAGCATCAGACTTGACTTCTATTACCAGTCACATCCACAACTTGGGTGTGTTTTTGCTTTGACTCCACCTGTTCATTCTTTCTGGAGTTACTTCTCCACTGATCTCCAGTAGCATATTGGGCACCTACTGACCTGGGGAGTTCAACTTTCGGTGTCATGTCTTTTTGCCTTTTTGGTGTTAGAGAAGACTCTTGAGAGTCCTTTGGACTGCAAAGAGATCCAACAAGTCCATCCTAAAGGAAATCAGTCCTGGGTGTTCATTGGAAGGACGGATGCTGAAGCTGAAACTCCAACACTTTGGCCACCTGATGTGAAGAACTGACTCATTTTTGAAAAGACCCTGATGCTGGGAAAGATTGAAGGCAGGAGGAAAAGGGGACAATGGAGGATGCGATGGTTGGATGGCATCACTGACTCAATGAACATGAGTTTGAGTAGGCTCTGGGGGTTGGCAATGGACAGGGAGGCCTGGCGTTCTGTAGTCCATGGGCTCACAAAGAGTCAGAATTTCACTACAAGTTCGTTATTAGCTGATTTGGGTAACACAGGAGCTCAGAAAACAAATAGGTTATTATATGCTAGTTAAGTTCTGTCAATAATATTAAAAAGCAATAAAAAGACACAAGAATTCTCTCCATAAGTTAGACATTTTTTTGGGAATTTGTTGTTTAGTCACTCAGTCATGTCCGACTCTGTGACCCCATGGACTGCAGCATGCCAGGCTTCCCTGTCCTTCACCATCTCCTGGAGTTTAAAACTGCTTCACAAACTAGAGTTCCCTGTTGTAAGACACTTGACATTCTTGGAGTTTTCACTGAAATCATAGGAAGCAAAGTGTTTATATCTTGCTAAAAAGATGTGATTTATTCTAGAAGCAGTGGATAGAGGAAGAGATCTTCACTAATGTATGTGTGTGTGCTCAGTAGTGTCTGACTCTTTGTGACCCCATGAACTGTAGCCCACCAGGTTTCTCTGTCCATGGACTTTTCCAGGAAAGAATACTGGAGTGGGTTGCCATTTCCTTCTCCAGGGGGTCTTCCTGACCCAGAAATTGAACTCTCATCTGCTTTTCCTGCTTGTCAGGAGGATTCTTTACCACTGTACCACCTGGGAAGCCCATCTTCAATAACAAGGTACTCAAATTTCAATTGAGGAGTTAATACATGTAACTCTTTTTCCTATTTTGTTTCAACAAAAATGTGTCTTTAAGGATGAAAATGTTTTTTGACTACTTTGCTTACCCTTTGAACTTAAGTTTATTTGATCTACTATATCCTCTTCTTCGCACTGGGAAGCCCATCTTCAATAACAAGGTACTCAAATTTCAATTGAGGAGTTAATACATGTAACTCTTTTTCCTATTTTGTTTCAACAAAAATGTGTCTTTAAGGATGAAAATGTTTTTTGACTACTTTGCTTACCCTTTGAACTTAAGTTTATTTGATCTACTATATCCTCTTCTTCGCCTGCTACTCACAGTCTTTTTCTTTTGATAGTATTATAATAGAAATTAAAGTTGTGTTTCTGTAACAACTTATTCAACATCAATGCTCTTTCATGTGTATTTCAAGTAAATGTGATAAAATTATCTACATAAAGAAATAACCCCCTTTCAAAAGTATATTCTTTCGCCTCTCTTGTTATCACTTAATGTGCTTGCAGAATTTGTATTTGTTATTTAAATTTATCATGTGAACTGTCGACATGTTTAATGAAGCAAGTGTTTTTTGTTCAGAGCAAATGAATGTCTACTCTTTGATTAGTTATTTAAAAATGTGCTGATAAAAGCAAGTTAGCTATTTTTCAGTTGGCTAAGCTACATGTTACTAACTTTTAAAAGAAAATTGTGCTATAGGTACATATTTACAAATTGACTGTGACTCAGTATCATCTAATTCAAGCCATCATTTAAAAATCAATGGGTGGAAATTTTTTATTTTTTTTTAATTTTAATTTTTACTTTATTTTACTTTACAATACTGTATTGGTTTTGCCATACATTGACATGAATCCGCCATGGGTGTACATGAGTTCCCAATCCTGAACCCACCTCCCACCCCATATCATCTCTGTGGATCATCCCGTGCACCAG
>SJYC01119992.1:0-13237 GCA_006408675.1 Madoqua kirkii
ACAACTGAAGCAGCTTAGCATGCACACACTTGCATCTTAAAATTTTACTTTTCTTTATTTGCTGTTAATTCCAGTGTCTCCTATTCCCTAACATTAAAGTAACGGAGGCATTAATACTGACATCATTGATATCTCATGAGATCTTGACTTCTCACTCTTTGGATTCTGCTCCTAAATCTAACTATAATGTATATGAAACCATTGATGACTGAAACTTATTCCATATTTATAAATGAAGATGAGGCTACCCACTTTATGCTGCTGCTGCTAAGTCGCTTCAGTCGTGTCTGACTCTGTGCGGCCCCATAGACAGCAGCCCACCAGGTTCCCCCGTCCCTGGGATTCTCCAGGCAAGAACACTTGAGTGGGTTGCCATTTCCCTCTCTAATGCATGAACGTGAAAAGTGAAAGGGAAGTCGCTCAGTTATGTCCGACTTTTAGCGACCTCATGGACTGCAGCCCACCAGGCTCCTCCGTCCATGGGATTTTCCAGGCAAGAGTACTGGAGTAGGGTGCCATTACCTTCTCCAAAAGATATAGTAAGATAACAAAAAGTATTTTCAACTATGAAGCACTCTACAAATACAAAGTATTAGTAGTTGCAAATAGTCCTCTGTACTGCAATGTCATCCCACAAACCTTTATGAATTAGGTACATAAATGATTTAAACATAATTTAAATTCATCCCACATCTAGAGAAACACACTGTGCTTCAAAAATCTTCCTAGAACACAACTGTGTTATTTCTTTGCTTAGAAATCTTTTATGCCCATTCATTAAAGTCCACAGTTATGAAATGAAATATTCTAAGAATCCATGTGGGCATAGTGTGGGAATAAATTTTCTGCAGGTAAATGATTTTTTTTTATTATTTTTTTTTGCAAACCCAGTATGTATACAGATTCTGAAATCCAGAAGAATAAGCATCAAACACATACCAGGTTAGTAGTTAAAGTGAAAGGCAGTCAAGGATGAGACAGGAACCCTGAGAATTGTCATCTTATCACCATGCTCAGAAAGGATTGTATCATTTTTGTTACACATTTCCTATTAGCACTGATGGCTAACTGTTCTTTTTTTCACTCATTAGAATATATTGATAAATGTGAGGAAAGGAAGATGATTGCATTTTCCATACTGCTTCTGATAATCTGACATTTATTTGAGTTGACATCCTTTCTTTATTTTTCTAAGTTTGGTGTGAATTTCTTTTCTGTTGTTTTTTTGTAGCTATGAATTCGTGTATGTTGTGATTAAGATGATATTTATCAAGGTTCATAGAAACAAAGATAAGTCTCAAAAGCTCTTCTTAAGGGGTTAAGAAAAGCATTAGTTGCTTCAGTCATGCCCAAGTCTTTGCAACCCTATGGACTGTAGCCCACCAGGCTTCTCTGTCCTTGGAATTCTCTAGACAAAAATATTGGAGTAGATAGCCGTTCCCTTCTCCAGGGGATCTTCTTAACTCAGGGATAGAACCTGGTTCTCCTGCATACCAGACAGATTCTTTACCAGCTGAGCCACCGAAGGGTTAAGAAGATGCAAACGCAGAAGCAATTCTGAGCTTAACTGCTCTGATAGGTTTTCATGGAGTCTTCCAGGCAAAGTCTTGTGAAGGAAAGTGGCTACAACAATCTTCTGTAATGGGGGCTTTTTACTTTGAAACACAATAGAGAAGAAGCAGGAGACAGATTCCCAGGGTTTCCCAGAGAAGTCAAGAAGCGAAGGGACATAGAAAGAGAAAGGGTGAAGGGTGGAAGTTAAGAAAAATGCAAGTATGTGTGAACGAATGCCTGAAAGAACTAGTGAATAGATGAATATGGACAAATTATTGAATGAATGACAGCCAGATGAACAGGAACTTAAATACCTAAGTGACTAAAATAGTTTATACAACATGGGCTTATAGAACAAAGTATTGATGGTTTGTTTTGATTGCTTTAAAAACTCTGAAGCACAGAAAGTTAGGTGAACACAGCTGTTAATTGTTTATAGATAGAGCTGTGACAGCATTTATCTCAATTAATTCCAATATTTCTTCACAGGGTACTTCAGTATTTTTTCCATTTTAAGTCATTCATCTTTATTCATCGAGTCATCAGTATATATTAAGCATCAGGTCCATGCTGGCTGCAAGGGAACCTCGGTTAATACTGTGTGATTACATCAGAATCATGTGATTCAAAATGTATTAACAATTACTGTGTAATCACCATAAGCTCTGCTACTCTGAGCACTCTACACTTAGGAAGAAGTCTAAATGTATTGATTTGTGAGTTTTATCCCAGTGTTCATATATCGATACCTTATCATCTGTTTGTGCTAATCAGTGCTCTTTCGCTACCTGTAGAGTTTCTTAAATCAGACACACGGCAGGTGATGGATCAACAGGGGGAACTTGCCTTGCAAGTCCTGCTGTTTCCTCTATTATTACATGTCTTAACTCCTTCATGGTATCAAGTCTCCCTGTGGTTGCCATTGTAAGTCATTTCTCTTTTCCACAGGCTCTTCATAATTTTTAGGGATGACCAAATACATTTTTACTTGTTATTACTAACTCCCTCCCTCCCCCCGCCCCACACACAAAAAACCTCCTAGGATTTGTATCTGAGCCCCTGAAGGAAATGTGTTAATGAATAAGGATGGTCAAGGCTGCTCTTGTAGGTCAAAGTAAATATCAACTCTAAAATATGCAGCTTAGGTACTAACTAATTCCAGCCATGTCTCAGCTGTTCTCCTTCCCCAATTCATCACTTTCAATGAGAAAGTCTGAAGCAGGTCAGAGACTCCATCATTTATCAGCACTTTGACTTACAGATGCATGTGAGTGAGAGGTGCATGTGTGAGGCCCATTTTTCTTGTGGCATTTCCTGGGGATATTTTCAGACACATTTTGTAGGATACAGTTTAATCTAATGTCCCCCCAGTTTCTTGGAGGGGCTGATAGACTCCAGGGTGAAAATTACATTGACTTGTTTATTCTTTATTTTATTTGCTTATCCTTTTTTTCTTTTTCTTTCAAGACTCATTCCTTCCCATGTAAGAACAATGGATATGTAATACAATAAATTTAGACTTCCCACTTTTACTTCTCTGTCATACATTTTAGTTTGAATGTATTTGCTCTTGATTTTTGTCTCATTGCATCTTGTCATTCCAAAGCCACTCATTAGGAAGCTACAAAATGCCATACATGGATTTCTGTGATGGAGGTACAATGATGAGCAAGGTGGGCATGGCGCCTGACCTGGAGACTTCTGTTTTTTTTTTGGGAGGAGCACCTCATTTTCAGGTTGTCTTCAGGGTATCTGCAAGTGTTATCTTGTGAATTATAAATTGCAGTTACACTTTGGGGCATCATCAGCCTGACTCTGGATAGTGTCCCTTGAAGGCTTGTGGGGGAACTTTTCAACCATGCCTTTTCTTTAATGTACATCTGTATCTTGTGCTATACTCTGAAACCTATTATTGCTTCGTCTGCTGAAGAGTTAGCAGGAGACCATGTCTTCCATTAACTCCACAGTTTGTCATCTGTGGCAGGGCTCTGGGGCTCTTCCTGAGCGTTCTCTTTCTCAGGAGGGAGTAGAACTGGGAGGGCATCTAGAATTCCTTCCTGGGAAATATTATATTTGTCTCTGTTTCCATGTTCTGCTGGCTTTCCAGGTAGTACAGTGGTAAAGAATCTGCCCACCAACGTAGGAGACTCTGGTTTGATCTCTGGGTTGGGGATCCTCTGGAGTAGGAAATGGCAAACCACTCCAGTATTCTTGTCTGGAGAATCCCATTGGCAGAGGAGTCTGGTGGGCTACAGTCCATGGGGTCTCAAAGAGTTAGACATTACTGAGCACACATGCATACACATTTTATGTGGTCTTTGATTTTGGTTCCTGACATGGAACTCCTAAAACCTTGTAATTATCTGAGCCATGGTTGTGATAGGATCACCTTACAAGAGCTCCTGAATTCCTTGGAATTTCCTGGGTGGTAGAAGCATCTTTTGTTCAGATGAGCTGACTGCTGCTGGCTCCTGCGTGGGGATCATCCAAGAAAAATCAGGTGTGATTAGAACTTAGGACTTGTAGTCTCACCTCTGTCTTTTAGAGATGGGAAAGAGGCTGGAAACTGAGTTAATAATTAATCATGCTGATGTGTTGAGGCTTCTAAAAAATCTCTGAATTATGGGCTTCCCTCATAGCTCAGTTGGTAAAGAATCTGCCTGCAATGCAGAAGACCTGGGTTTGACTCCTGGGTTGGGAAGATCCCCTGCAGCAGGAAATGGCAACCCATTCCTGTATTCTTGCCTGGATAATCCCATGGTCAGAGGAGCCTGGCAGGCTACAATCCATGGGGTCCGCAAGAGTTGGACATGACTTAGTGACTAAACCAACCAACCAAATGACGTTGCAAGTGCTTTGGGGTTGGTGAACATATCCATGTACTGGGAGGGTTGTTGTTTAGTCTCTAAATTGTCTCTAAGCTCCTCTGTCTGTGGGATTTCCCAGGGAAGAGTACTGGAGTGATTGGGTACTGCATCTCCATGGGAGCAGACACTCTCTGCTCTTCCAGACTCGAACTAGTCACCTTCATCTGACTGTTCAGCTGTATCCTTTGTCATTGCCTTTATTATATAATAAACTGGTAAACGTTAAGTAGTGCTTCCCTGAGTTCTGTGACCCATCCTAGCAAATTTTTGAACCTAAAGAGTGGTTGTGAGAACCCTGGTTTATAGCTGGTTGATCAGAAGTGCATGTGATAACTTGATGAAGGCCTTCTGAGCTGGGAGGGGTCTTTTGAGACCAACCTTCTAACTGGTGGGGTCTGTGTGAACCCTGGGGTAGATAGTGTCAGAGCTAAATTGAATCCTAGGTCACCCAGCTTTTGTCTGGAGAATGGGAGAATTGATTGGTGTGGGGAAACCCACAAAACCAGTCACAGAGGTATTCCAGGTGAGCAGTGGAGGAGAAACAAGAGCTTTTTCTTTTCACCTCTGAGTTACCCAACTCTTTGTTATTGGTCTAGTATCTCTGTTGTGTGTCATGTTTCTGAACAACAAAAATTCCACTACAACAAAAATCAAGGTTTTGGGAATGACTTCTTGGGCACAGACTATCCCTTTGCAGACATTTGAAGGAGGGCTGAACAGTGCAGGGACTGGGTGGTGGCAGAGCCAGGCTGGCTGATGTGCCCTCTGTCCCCTCTGTCACCTGCTGTCCCCTCTGTCCCCTCTCAGAGGGGCTGGTTTCATCCACAGTCTCCCCTCAACCCACGCACTTTGCAAGAGTTGCTTAGGTTGCAGAGTCACAATTAGAATCCCCAGGTGGTCCCAGAGAATTTTGAATGGTCATCCTAGGTGGTTTGCTTACAGGAGTTTGAAAGCAGAAGGCAAAGATTGCTTTTGAAGATAAAGGTTTTTGTGAATGGACACTCCAGCCTAACAGAATGTCTTTCATCAGAAGTATCAGTCCTTTCATGCTCGATAAACTCCTCTGCAGAAGGCACTCCCCTGTCTGTCCCTCCTTGGGAATACCAGCTGACCTCCCAGAACAGACCTCAGTGACCTTGTTCAAAATGCCAGCTTACCCAGCAGCACCGAGCTTGAGGACTGTGTACTTCCTATGTCCTGTCTCACATTTCTTTAAAAGCACATGATGTCTGGCTTTGTCCTCTGCCAGAACATGAGCTCCCTGGAGGCAGAGGCTATGCTTGTCTTTGTGGCCTCAGAAAAATAAAAGCACTACTAGTAAGCTCTCAAATGAATGAGCAGATGAATACATAAGTGAATGAATGAATGGACTAAATTCTCCTTGACTGTTAACTGTGTGGTATTGAACAGGTCATTCAACTATTTGATCATGCTTTCTTATCATAAACATGAACATTTTTTCCTTATAAAGAGCTCACACAGTTAAATGGCAAAAACAACAAATCACCTCACTTAAAAAATGGGCAAAGGACTGAAATAGGCATTTCACCAAAGAAGACATAGGAAAGGCCAAAGGTACATACAAAGATTTTCAGCATCACTGATCTGCTGCTGCTAAGTCACTTCAGTCATGTCCAACTCTGTGCAACCCCATAGACAGCAGCCCACCAGGCTCTGCCGTCCCTGGGATTCTCCAGGCAAGAACAGTGGAGTTGCCATTTCCTTGTCCAGTGCATGAAGGTGAAAAGTGAAAGTGAAGTCGCTCAGTTGTGTCCGACTGTTCGTGACCCCATGGACTGCAGCCCACCAGGCTCCACCGTCCATGGGATTTCCCAGGTAAGAGTGCTGTAGTGGGTTGCCATTTCCTTCTCCACACTAATCATCAGGTAAATGCAAAATAAAACCACAATGAGATATCACCTCACACCTGTTGGAGTTACATCATCAAAAATAAAGGTGTTGGTGAGGATGTGGAGAAAAGGGAACACCTGGATACTGTTGGTGTGAATGTGAACTGGCACAGCCACTACAGAAAAAGGCATGGAGTTTCCTCAGAAAAAGTAAAACTAGAACTACCTTATGATCCAGCAATTTTACTTCTGGGAATATAGCCAAGGGAAATGGAAACAGTAACTTGAAGGGAGTTCCATGGCATGCAAAGGAATACTATTCAGCTGTTTAAAAAAAGTGAGGAAATGCTACTATTTGCAGCAAAATGAATGGGCCATGAAAGCATTATGCTAAGTGAAGGTATACACAGACAAATATACTGTGCTTCACTTATACATGGAATCTTATAAAAATAAACCAAATTATTTCTCAGTTAAACTGGGTACACAAAGAATGCTTAAAATTTGTTACAATGACCAGATGAGGAAAATACTATGTGCAAAGCACTTTCGTTATCGGATCTAAGCTCATACTGCTCACCCCATGACAAGCGAGTGCTTGAGAGACGAGTCTTGAGGGAGAAGTTGTTGGGGAAAGGAATAGCAACTTTATCCAGAAAGCCCAGGAAACTGAGAAGATAGTGGGCTCCTGCCTCAAAACACCATCTTTCTGAGTTCGGGCTCTTTTTATACTAAAAAGGGAGGGAAGAAGTCAAACACTTTCTGGTTCACATCAGTCTCCAGAGGGGGTGTGTGGATTTCTCCCAACTTCAGCCAGTCATAGGTGGCCTGCTTAGGATGTGTCCTGTGAGTGAAACAAAGGTGTTTTAGCTTAAAGCTCATTACCTAAGAGGCAGTTCCCAGAAACTAGACATTATGTGTAATTTAAGCTTATAGGCAACATCCTTTTAGTGATTAACTTGTTACAGAATACAAAAAGTGCTTCTCTATTATGCTTTCACATTTTTTTTTCACATTAGGTCATTGTAACAAAGTTAATAAATTTATAAGTATCTCCTTAAATATATTTGTTATATAAAATACTGCTGTTTAATTAGGTCCCATTTTTTAATTTTTGCTGGGTCATAGAGGATCCTGCTGTGATTTATGTCAGAGAATGTTTGCCTATACTTTCCTCTAGAAATTTTATAGTTTCTGGTCTTACATTTATATCTTTAATCCATTTAAGGTTTATTTTTTGTGTATGATATTAGAAAGTATTCTAGTTTCATTTTTTTTTTTACAGGTGGTTGACTAGTTTCCCAGCACCACTTGTTAAAGAGATTGTCTTTTCTCCATTGTATATTCTTGCCTCCTTTGTCAAAAATAAGGTGTCCATAGGTGTGTGGATTTATCCCTGGGCTTTCTATTTTGTTCCATTGATCTATATTTCTGTTTCTGTGCCAGTACCATACTGTCTTGATGACTGAAGCTTTGTAGTATAGTCTGAAGTCAGGCAGGTTGATTCCTCCAGTTACATTCTTTTTTCTCAAGATTGTTTTGGCCATTCGAGGTTTTTTGTATTTCCAAACAAATTATGAAATTATTTGTTCTAGTTCTCTGAAAAATACCGTTGGTAGCTTGATAGGGGTTGCATTGAATCTATAGATTGCTTTGGGTGGTATACTCATGTTCACTATATTGATTTTTCTGGTCCATGAGCATGGTATCACCTTTGATTTCTTTCATTAGTGCTTTATAGTTTTCTATATATAGGTCTTTTGTTTCTTTAGGTAGATTTATTCCTAAGTATTTTATTCTTTTTGTTGCAATGGTGAATGGAATTGTTCCCTTAATTTCTCTTTCTGTTTTCTCATTGTTAATGTATAGGAATCCAAGGTATTTCTGTCTGTTAATTTTATATCCTGCAACTTTACTATATTCATTGATTAACTCTAGTAATTTTATGATGGTGTCTTTAGGGTTTTCTATGTAGAGGATCACCTAATTAAACTGAAAAGTTTTTGCATAATGAAGGAAACTATAAGCAAGTTGAAAAGACAGCCTTCAGAATGGGAGAAAATAATAGCAAATGAGAAAGGATTAATCTCAGATATATACAAGCAGCTCATGCAGCTCAACTCCAGAAAAATAAATGACCCAATCAAAAAATGGGCCAAAGAACTAAACAGACATTTCTCCAAAGAAGACATATAGATGGCTAACAAATATGAAAATATGCTCAATATCACTCATTATCAGAGAAATGCAAATAGAAACCATGATGAGGTACCATCTCATGCTGGTCAGAATGGCTGCCATCAAAAAGTCTAAAAACAATAAATGCTGGAGAAGGTGTGGAGAAAAGGAAACCCTCTTACACTGTTGGCAGAAATGCATACTAGTGCAGTCACTATGGAGAACAGTGTCAGTTCAGTTCAGTCACTCAGTCATGTCCAACTCTTTGCGACCCCATGAATCGCAGCAAGCCAGGCCTCCCTGTCCATCAAGAACTCCTGGAGTTCACCCAAACCCACGTCCATCAGGTTGGTGAAGCCATCCAGCTATCTCATCCTCAGTCATCCCCTTTTCCTCCTGCCCCCAATCCCTCCCAGCATCAGAGTCTTTTCCAGTGAGTCAACTCTTCGCATGAGGTGGCCAAAATACTGGAGTTTCAGCTTTAGCATCATTCCTTCCAAAGAACACCCAGGACTAGTCTCTTTTAGAATAGACTGGTTGGATCTCCTTTCAGTCCATGGGACTCTCAAGAGTCTTCTCCAACACCATAGTTCAGAAGCATTAAATTTTCAGCGCTCGCTTTCTTCAGAGTCCAACTCTCACATCCATGCATGACTACTAGTAAAACCATAGACTTGACTAGATGGATCTTTGTTGGCAAAGTAATGTCTCTGCTTTTTAATATGCTGTCTAGATTGGTCATAACTTTTCTTCCAAGGAGTAAGCAAGTGGAGATTCCTTAAAAAACTGGAAATAGAACTGCCATATGACCCAGCAGTCCCACTGCTGGGTATACACACTGAGGAAACCAGAATTGAAAGAGACATGTGTACCCCAATGTTCATTGCAGCACTATTTATAATAGCCAGGACATTGAAGCAAACTATATGTCCGTAAGCAGACAACTGGATAAAGCTGTGGTACGTATACACAATGGAATATCACTCAGCTATTAATAAGAATGCATTTGAATCAGTTTTAAAGAGGTGGCTGAAACTGGAGCCTATTATACACAGCAAAGTAAGTCAGAAAGAAAAAGACCAATACAGTATATTAATGTGCATATATGGAATTTAGAAAGATGTTAACAACGACCCTATATGCGAGACAGCAAAAGAGACACAGATGTAAAGAACAGACTTTTGGACTCTGTGGGAGAAGGCGAAGGTGGGATGATTTGAGAGAATAGCATTGAAACATGTATTATAGTATGTGAAACAGATCACCAGTCTGACTCTGATAATGCATAAGACAGGGTGCTCAGGGCCAGTGCACTGGGATGATCCATCCTGAGGGATGGGATGGAGAGGCAGGTGGGAGAGGGTTTCAGAATGGGGACACATGTACACCCATGGCTGATTCATGTCAGTGTATGGCAAAAACCACTACAATATTGTAAAGTAATTAGCCTCCAATTAAATTAATTAAAAAGTATTGTTGTTGTTGTTCAATCTTTATTTGTGTCTGACCCCATGGACTGCAGCACACCAGGCTTCCCTGTCCTTCACCATCTCCCTCAGTTTGCTCAAACTCATGTCAGTTGAGTCAGTGATGCCATCCTGCCATCTCATCCTCTGTCACTGGCCCCCACCACTTTCCTCCTGCCTTCAGTCTTTCCCAGCATCAGGATCTTTTCCTTGAGTCGGTTCTTCATATCAAATGGCTACAATTTTGGAGTTTCAGCTTTAGCATCAGTCCTTCCAATGAATATTCAGGGTTGATTTCCATTATGATTGAATCGTTTGGTCTCCTGGCTGTCCAAGGGATTCTCAAGAGTCTTATCCAGCACTGCAGTTTGAAAATATATTAATTTCATTTTCATTTATTACATTTATATATATATGTTTATTTTGTATCTCTATGTCTCTGTATATGTCTAGGTATAATACTAGTATATATATAAAATGTCTTTGTATTTGTTTATAAAACACTTTCACATAATATTTTCTCATTTTGTCATTGTAATGTACTGCATATATAAGTGTGTGTGTGTGCGTGTGTGTGTTATGTGTATCTTCTTAGGGTTCAAAGAAGAAAAATTAAAGAATACTAAATCCCTAATCTGTTAACTGAACAAGAAAAAGAAAAGCATCCATGGCAACAATCCCTCAAAATCCCTCTTTCCATACAAACAGCTGATTATGCTAATTCCCTTCTTCCTCAGTGGTTTCCTCAACTTCTGGATAAATTATATACCTGTCTTCAGGAACCATACTCTCTCAAGGTAAATCAACCTGACCTGTAACAGCCTTTGCCTCTGTTTTTGTTGTGCCAGTTTTTCACACCAAGCAGCAAAGGCAACTCGCTGGGGTGGGTAGGGGTTGGAAAGGCTGAGTTTATATACACAGGCTCATAAATACTGAGGCATGTCACCCAGACATAAGTAGGAAACATTTCCTGTGGTTGTTGTTATTATTTTCTACTGTTCTCTGAGCCTTGCTAGATCTGTGGCCTTAAAACTTCAGTTGAGTCTTGTATTCATGATTAATGTTGAAATGTGAAGAATGAAGCATATACAAAGCAAATGCAATGATCAGGGAGTATACCTTTTATCTGGGAACCCGTGTGTGTGAAATTTGTTGTTTTGAATAGGTAATACATGGATTAAAAATCAAAATGATATAACAAGAGATAGAGTCATCTCCCCATTTCATATATGTGCGACACTGTCCTGTAAACACAATTCTGCCCTTTTTGTTTATTAGTACATGAAAACTTCCTTCATTCCTTTTAAAACTGCTATATAGTTTTCTCTGCTGCTTACTTTAGCTTTAGTCTGTCTGATGCATTGTAGCCCATGTTCTGCTATTCTTGGCCTTGCTCTGCCCTGTATAACATAGTCAGTATATGAAAATGCCTATTTTCTAACTGGCAAATTTGAATGAGTAATACTTTAATTTTTTTAAAAATATTCTCTCCCTTTCTCATTTTCTGTCTTTTCCATCTGTTCCTCAAACTCTAGTGACATTAATTAAATCACAGCCCTAAAAAGGCCCTAATATTTATGTCTCCTGTGAGCGTTTAACATTTTGATTGTGCTCCTTTCTGACCACAGGTGAGTCTGTCTGTCTTTTCTCTCCCTTTCCACTGTGCTATTACTAAATGATTGTGTATATCTCTGGCTTATGTCCAAGCTAATGGAAATGACAAGATTCTTATTTCCTTGGATAATCTTTGGATCATCATCTTGATTCCCTCCTGGATGTTTCTGAACTCAAGAATATGAATGCTTAATCATAAATATTTTATTGACTTTTCTGGGTTATAGTGACCATTATCCATTATTATCTGCCCGTAAAAAATAAGACCATAAACTCTGAATAGTTATAGTTAAATTCTCTTTCAGTTTACTTATTAATTACTATATGTAAAGCATTCTGTTGGGTATCCAATGGGAAGAGAAGTGGAAAGAAAAAAAGCAGTAATAATTTTCTTTTGCCATAATCAGCTCATCATGTAGAAAGGAAGACTTTATTTCCCCATGTTATAGATTAGAAGTAATTTCCTTATTTATTAAAACCTCTCTATTAGATGCAATTAATGTTTGCATATCTCCAGCAATACTGAACCGTGAAGTGTTTTTCACTTAAGATAAGTTTCCATATTGTTACAATTGACCCTGATTTGGACCTTTCCAGATATCTTTATATTATAGATTTTTAATTTTATTGAGTTTAAACATTTGTTTGATTTTATTTTTTTTACTTTGATTATTACTTTTTATGGCCCAGGTCTGTTCAGTCTTGGTAAATGCTTCCTTTATATTTTAAAAGACTGCATTCTGCTGATTTTGACTAGACTATTCCCTAAATATATATGAAAATCCATCCATAGCATTCACCTATTCTAAAGCCTATTGTCCACTATTCTGTCACTTTATCAGTATTGAATTCTTTGACTATTCCTTGTTTTTCTTTATGTAAGAACTCTGTTATTTTATGCATAAATATTTAGGATTATTATGTCCTCTTGATGAATTATTTCATCCCTTCACCATTATGAAATAGCTTCTTTGTCCCTGCTGATATCCTTTGTTCTGAAATATATTTTTCTGATACTCATATAGCCACTCCACTTTAAAAAAAATTTTTTTATTATGGGAGATCTTTTTCTTTTCTTTTGCTTTAAACTAGACCTGTCATTGTTGTTAAACTGTGCTGTTGTAGGCAATAATGTGTCTTGCATCATATTTGGTCTTACAATCTGTACCTTTAATTAGATGTTTAGACCAATTGCAGAGTCTAAATTGACCATTTTCTTCTTTGATTTCTATTTATTTTTCTTTTCTCTTGTGTACTTATTTTCCTGCCTTATTTTGAATTGACTGTCTTAAAAAATTCTGTCTAATGTGTTGGATTATTAGCTACAAATCTCTCTGGTATTATTTTAATACATAGCTTATAGCATATAGTGTCAGTTATATATGTTTTATATGTTATATATATTTGTATGTAAGTTTAGCATATATATTAGAATAAATATGTACTGGGTTGGCCAGAAATTTTGGCCAATTTCTGTAACATTTTATGGAAAAGCTTGAATGAACTTTTTGGCCAACCCAATAAATTATGGAAGAAAAGAAACCTTCTTTACACTTACAGTGCTTCACAGAGCCTTTAGTAGATTATAGTTGCTTCTTACATTTTTGTAGAAATGATAGATATTAGCAATTTCTGCTCCATTCTGGAGGGGGTCAACATGTTTAGAAAAAGTAACTCAGTGTTATAGTAATGAAACAATCTCATCTTT
>SJYC01119993.1:0-62154 GCA_006408675.1 Madoqua kirkii
CAGTAATAGACTATACAGTATCTATGTACCCATTGTAAATCTACTTATACATATATACTACATTACCTAGTACGTATATAGTATATATTCCAATGTATATTCTATGTTATAAATATTTATTGAAACCTGTCTCCAAATAGTAATGACCAGTATCCATAAAATATATTAGAACATAACATGGAATACAGGCATACCTTGGAGATATTTCCGGCTTAGTCCAAAACCTGCAAAAAAACAGATATCACAGTAAAGCTCGTCACACAAAATTCTTTGGTTTCCCAATGCATATAAATGCAATGCTTACACTGTAGTCTATTAAGTGTGTCATAGCATCATGTCTAAAAGCACAGTGTTCATAGCCCACTTAAAAAAATATTTTATTGCTTAAAAATGCTAACTATCATCTGAGACTTCAGCAAATCATAAGAGTAACATCAAAGATCACTGGGAACAGATCATTGTAACAAATATAATAAATAATGAAAATGTTTGAACTATTATGAGAATTATCAAAATGTAACACAAAGATACAAAGTAAACAAACACTGTTGAAACAATGCCATCAATAGACTTGCTCCATACTGAATTGCCACAAATTTTCAGTTTGTAAAAAAGGAGTATCTGTGAAGTTCAATAAAGTGAACCACAGTTAAGTGACGTATGCCTGTGCTTTCATATTTTTCCTTTTACATAATTGGTTGCATACATATTATTCTTAAGAATGTTATACTATTCACAATACATGCTATAATAGTTATATATCTTTATATCATACATGTAATAAGTTCTTTGTTTTTAAAAAAATTAATTGATTTATTTTAGTTGGAGGCTAATTATTTTACAATATTATGATGGTTTTTGCCTTACATTGACATGAATCAGCCATGGTTGTACATGTGTCCCTGTCCTGAACCCCCCTCCCACCTCCCTCAGGGTCATCCCAGTACACTGGCCCTGAGCACCCTGCCTCATGCATCAAAACTGGACTGGCAATCCATTTCACATATTATAATATACATGTTTCAAGGAAATGGCAACCCACTTGCCTAGAAGTACTCTTGACTAGAAAATTCCATGGACTGAGGAGCCTGGTAGGCTGTAGTCAATAGGGTTGCAAAGAGTCAAACACGACTGAGCAACTTCACTCACTTGCTATTCTCTAAAATCATCCCACCCTCACCTTCTCTACAGAGTCCAAAAGTCTGTTCTCTACATCTGTGTCTCTTTTGCTGTCTCACATATAGGGTCATCATTAACATCTTTCTAAATTCCATATATATGTGTTAGTATACTGTATTGGTGTTTTTCTTTCTGACTTACTTCTCTTTGTATAATAGGCTCCAGTTTCATCCACCTCATTAGAACTGATTCAAATGTATTCTTTTTAGTGGCTGAGTAATATTCCATTGTGTATATGTACCTCAGCTTTCTTATCTGTTAGTCTGCTGAAGGACATCTAGGTTGCCTCCATATCCTGGCTATTGTAAACAGTGCTGCAATGAACATTGGGGTACACATGTCTCTTTCAATTCTGGTTTCCTCAATGTATATGCCCAGCAGTGAGATTGCTTGGTCGTATGGCAGTTCTATTTCCAGTTTTTTAACTAATCTCCATATTGTTCTCCATAGTGGCTGTTCTAGTTTGCATTCCCACCAACAGTGTAAGAGGGTTCCTTTTCTCCACATCTTCTCCAGCATTTATTGTTTGTAGACTTTGATAGCAGCCATTCTGACCAGCGTGAGATGGTACCTCATTATGGTTTTGATTTGCATTTCTCTGATAATGAGTGATGTTGAGCATCTTTTCATGTGTTTGTTAGCCATCTGTATGTCTTCTTTGTAGAAATGTCTGTTTAGTTCTTTGGCCCATTTTTTTGATTGAGTCATTTATTTTTCCATAATTGAGCTGCAGGAGCTGCTTGTATATTTTTGAGATTAATTCTTTGTGAGTTGCTTCACTTGCTATTATTTTCTTCCATTCTGAAGGCTGTTTTTTTCACCTTGCTTATAGTTCCCTTCATTGTGCAAAAGCTTTTAAGATTAAGTAGATCCTATTTGTTTATTTTAGCTTTTATTTCCATTACTCCTGGAGGTGGGTCATAGAGAATCCTGCCATGATTTATGTCAGAGAGTGTTTTGCCTATGTTTTCTTCTAGGAGTTTTATAGTTTCTAGTCTTATATTTATATCTTTAATCCATTTTGAGTTTATTTTTGTGTATGGTGTTAGAAAGTGTTCTAGTTTCATTCTTTTACAAGTGATTGACGAGTTTTCCCAGCACCATTTGTTAAAGAGATTGTCTTTTCTCCATTTTATATTCTTGCCTCCTTTGTCAAAAATAAGGTGTCCATAGGTGTGTGGATTTATCTCTGGGCTTTCTGTTTTGTTCCACTGATCTATAGTTCTGTCTTTATGCCAGTACCATACTGTTTTGATTACTGTAGCTTTGTAGTATAGTCTGAAGTCAGGCAGGTTGGTTCCCCAGTTCCATTCTTCCTTCTCAAGATTGCTTTGGCTATTTGAGGTTTTTTTTGTATTTCCATACAAATTATGAAATTATTTGTTCTAGTTTCTCTTAAAAATACCGTTGGTAGCTTGATAGGGGTTGCATTGAATCTATAGATTGCTTTGGGTAGTATACTCATGTTCACTATATTGATTCTTCTGGTCTGTGAACATGGTATATTTCTCCATTTATTTGTGTCATCTTTGATTTCTTTCATTGATTCTTTGTTAACTTTTAGAGAGCTTTATTTAAGGAGAAAAAACTTTATAATAATCCAAGTTGTTACTATTTGTAATTTTCTTTAATTTTTTGCATAGATCTAGATTTCTACCTGTTTTCTATCATTTTTATTCGACATGATCAATTTAACCTTGCCCTCCTGTAGTTCCCTCAGATGCACATGGAAGGGTACCATGTTGAGACTGCTGGCTGTCTCTCCATCTATGCATATTATTCCTTCTGGTTCTTACCTGAACAATCTGGCCACATTTATTTCAGTTCAGTTGCTCAGTCTTATCTGACTCTTTGCAACCCCTTGCAGTGTAGCATGCCAGGCTTCCCTATCTGTCATCAACACCTGAAGCTTGCTCAAACTCATGTCCATCTAGTCAGTGATGCCATCCAACCATCTCATCCTGTTGTCCCCTTATCCTCCTGTCTTCAATCTTTCCCAGCAGCAGGGTCTTTTCCAAGGAGTCAGTTCTTCACATCAGGTGGCCAAAGTATTGGAGTTTCAGCTTCAGCATCATTTCTTCCAGTGAAATCCCAGGGCTGATCTCCTTCAGAATGGACTGGTTGGATCTCCTTGCAGTCCAAGGGACTCTCAAGAGTCTTCTCCAACACCACAGTTCAAAAGCATCAGTTCTTTGGCAGTCAGCTTTGTTTATTGCCCAAATCTCACATCTCTACTTGACTACTGGAAAAACCATAGCTTTGACTAGATGGACCTTTTGTTGATAAAGTAACATCTCTGCTTTTTACTATGCTGTCTAGGTTGGTCAGAGCTTTTCTTCCAAGGAGCAAGTGTCTTAATTTCATGGCTGCAATCACCATCTGCAGTGATTTTAGAGCCCAAGAAAATAAAGTCTGTCATTGTTTCCACTGTTTCCCCACATATTTGCCATGAAGTGATGGGACTGGATGCCATCATCCAGTCCATATACTTACATATATTAGAATGAACATGTATTGTGTTAGCCAAGAAGTTTAGCCAACATCTGTAACATCTTACAGAAAAATCTGGGTTCACCTGAGACATTTTTATTTGCTCCAGTATCATTGTTCTCTTTTACCTGATTCTCAATGTCTTGTGAATCATTGTTTCACATATCTTGTTCTTTTTTGTCAGATGATTTGAGGTTGCAGTGTAAATACATTCCTTTACCACTGTATCTTAGCCAGCAGGGCTGTCTTGTTTTCATTTTTGATGGATTATCTTCAGTTCAGTTCAGTTGCTCAGTCATGTCCGACTCTTTACGACCCCATGAACTGCAGCACACCAGGCCTCCCGGTTCATCACCATCTTCTGGAGTTCTCTCAGACTCATGTCCATCGAGTCTGTGATGCCATCCAGCCATCTCATCCTCAGTCGGCCCCTTCTCCTCCTGCCCCCAACCCCTCCCAGCATCAGAGTCTTTTCCAATGAGTCAGCTCTTCGCAGGAGGTGGCCAAAGTACTGGAGTTTCAGCTTCAGCATCATTTCTTCCAGTGAAATCCCAGGGCTGATCTCCTTCAGAATGGACTGGTTGGATCTCCTTGCAGTCCAAGGGACTCTCAAGAGTCTTCTCCAACACCACAGTTCAAAAGCATCAGTTCTTTGGCAGTCAGCTTTGTTTATTGCCCAAATCTCACATCTCTACTTGACTACTGGAAAAACCATAGCTTTGACTAGATGGACCTTTTGTTGATAAAGTAACATCTCTGCTTTTTACTATGCTGTCTAGGTTGGTCAGAGCTTTTCTTCCAAGGAGCAAGTGTCTTAATTTCATGGCTGCAATCACCATCTGCAGTGATTTTAGAGCCCAAGAAAATAAAGTCTGTCATTGTTTCCACTGTTTCCCCACATATTTGCCATGAAGTGATGGGACTGGATGCCATCATCCAGTCCATATACTTACATATATTAGAATGAACATGTATTGTGTTAGCCAAGAAGTTTAGCCAACATCTGTAACATCTTACAGAAAAATCTGGGTTCACCTGAGACATTTTTATTTGCTCCAGTATCATTGTTCTCTTTTACCTGATTCTCAATGTCTTGTGAATCATTGTTTCACATATCTTGTTCTTTTTTGTCAGATGATTTGAGGTTGCAGTGTAAATACATTCCTTTACCACTGTATCTTAGCCAGCAGGGCTGTCTTGTTTTCATTTTTGATGGATTATCTTCAGTTCAGTTCAGTTGCTCAGTCATGTCCGACTCTTTACGACCCCATGAACTGCAGCACACCAGGCCTCCCGGTTCATCACCATCTTCTGGAGTTCTCTCAGACTCATGTCCATCGAGTCTGTGATGCCATCCAGCCATCTCATCCTCAGTCGGCCCCTTCTCCTCCTGCCCCCAACCCCTCCCAGCATCAGAGTCTTTTCCAATGAGTCAGCTCTTCGCAGGAGGTGGCCAAAGTACTGGAGTTTCAGCTTCAGCATCATTTCTTCCAGTGAAATCCCAGGGCTGATCTCCTTCAGAATGGACTGGTTGGATCTCCTTGCAGTCCAAGGGACTCTCAAGAGTCTTCTCCAACACTACAGTTCAGAAGCATCAATTCTTTGGTGTTCAGCCTTCTTCACAGTCCAACTCTCACATCCATACATGACCACTGGAGAAACCATAGCCTTGACTAGATGGACCTTAGTCGGCAAAGTAATGTCTCTGCTTTTGAATATACTTACTAGGTTGGTCATAACTTTTCTTCCAAGGAGTAAGCGTCTTTTAATTTCATGGCTGCAGTCACCATCTGCAGTGATTTTGGAGCCCCCCAAAACAAAGTCTGACACTGTTTCCACTGTTTCCCCATCTATTTCCCATAAAGTGAGGGGACTAGATGCCAGATGGATCGTCTTGCTGGAGGTGAACTTCTTGGTTGACAGCTTTTCTCCCAGTACTTTGTCATTCCATTCCTTTCTCACCTGTGCTATTTCTAATGAGAAGTCAGCTGCTAATAATCCTACTGTTGTTCCTCTGTATGTGATGCATACTATTCTTTTGCTGCTCTCAGAATTTTCTCTTGGTCATTGGCCTTTAGCAGCTTGACTGTGATGTGTCTAGGTGTAATCTAGTCATTATTTGAGTTCCTTAGATGTATACATCAATAATCATCATCTGATTTGGGAAGTTTTCAGTTATTTCATTAGATATGTTTTTTTACCCCTTTCTCCTCCTCTGTGGGATTCTCATTGCATATATGTTTCATGATTGCCTGGGAAATCACATGGACAGAGAAGCCTGGTGGACCACAGTCCATGAGGTACAAAGAGTTGGACATGAGTGAGCTACCAACATTTCAAGTTCAACTACCTATTTTCAAGTACCTATATTCAAGTACCTGTTTCCCTGAGGAATGTGCAAGGCTGACTTTTGTGCTGTTTTTTTGAATCCTTATTTTTCAGTCTAGTTTTCTAGGGCTTGATCCCATGACTTAATAGCATACTGCTCAGCCTGTGATTTGGGGAAAAAATTGTGTTCAGTCTTCTTGAGCTGATAAGTTTTCCAGTCTCTAGATGGATTTGTGCAGTGAGGCAGGAGAAGTATGTTAAATGTTCCTAAATCTGAATTTTTGCTTTCTGCTGGCCTCTCGAGCTCTTCCCTCCACATGAAAATTTCTCCTACCTGGAGTCTGTGGTGAAAGCTTCTATGGCTCTTTCATTTCCTGAATCTCCATGTTACGCATATGGCTGTGCTTCATTTCTGCAACTGGACTAGACCTCAGGCTAGCAGAGGTGCAAATTTTCCCATTTATTTCTCAACAGAATTTGATATTTTCACTAATAATGTCACCATGCATTTTATTTACCACCTCAATTCACGTTTGCCTCCTTTGGCAGCAAGACTACTTGTTTTAAGTGTCAGCTCTGGCCAGAATAAGATTTCACTGTCACTGACTGAGTTTGGGGTGCTTGAGAAATCACTGGACAAGAAAGTCAGAGACATGTACCTTTCTCACCCAAAGTTCCATTAGATTCTCAGGAATTAAAGTTGGTCATTTGTTTTGCCCTTTCAAAAATTTTCTGAGCCTTTAATAATGTTGTTTTTATCCGAAGTAAGCCAGAAAGAAAAACACTAATACAGTGTACTAACGCATATATATGTTTTATAAAGTTTCTTTGTGTGTGTGTGTGTTTGTATGTAAAAGACATTCTGCAACCTCCCATGATGTCATAACTGGAGGTTTTATCTTTTAAAGACCTGAAAATGAAAGACTGTCATAGAGATATATGGTGTGTCTGTATACAGACACACACATAAATATAAATATACCATTATGTATATATACACAGCATAATGTATAGATAAACAACATTATAAATGTGTGTGAGATGTATATATATCAGTTCAGTCGCTCAGTTGTGTCCGACTCTTTGTGACCCTACTATCTAGGTTGGTCATAACTTTTCTTCCAAGGAGTAAGCGTCTTCTAATTTCATGGCTGCAGTCACCAATATTTGTATATATAATTTTGCCACCTTTTATTTTTTGTATGTATTCAGATATTCAACTGGCATAATTTTCTCTGGTGTGATAAACTTCATTTAATCTTTATTTCAAAGATGATATGTTACTGGCAGCTAATTACCTCTCTCTCTTTTCTGCCTTTTATTTTAGAAGAGAGTTCACTCAGTAAAGAACTCTGGATTGCAGTTTTCTTTTTTATTCACCCTGACTGCTGCCTGTGGTATTTGATGAATTATCTCTCATTCTTGTCTTTGTCTTTTGTGCAGAGAGCCCACTACCCTAGCCCCTTGAAATGCTTCTGAGATTTTTTTCTCTTTATCATTGGTGTTTAGCAAAATGATTATGATTGCCTCAGAGTGGGTATTGATTATGTTTATTCTCCTTGCAGTTTGAGTTTTTTGAACTCACATTGGATTTATAGTTTGGATTTATAGTTTATATAAAATTTGGAAAAAATTTGGTATTATTTTTTAAAGTACTTTAATATTTTTTTATCCTCAATTAATATGTATATTGGACCTCATACTGGTCTCTCTAACTTACTTAAGATCTCTTTATGATCTTTTATCTTTTTCCCTCTATTTCTTTTTTAATTTATTTGTTTTTTAATTGAAGGATAATTGCTTTACAGAACTTTGTTGTTTTTTGTCAGACCTCAACATGAATCAGCCATAGGTATATGGCTTGAACCTCCCTCCCATCTCTCTATCCATCCCACCCCTCTAGGTTGATACAGAGCCCCTGTTTGAGTTTCCTGAGACATGCAGCAAATTCCCATTGGCTATCTATTTTACATATGGTAATGTAAGTTTCCATGTTACTTTCTCCATACATCTTAATTTGATCATTTTCTATTGCTGTGTCTCAAGTTTACTAGTTTCTTTTTTTTTTTTAATTCTGAAATGTAGAATCTGTTATTCATCCCAGCCAGTATGTTTCTGTGCCTAATATCATATTTTTAGTATCTAGAAGCTCTATTCTGCTCTTTTTTATATCTTTTTTCTCCTCACCACACTCACAGTTTTCTCAGCCTTCTTGAAGATGCAGAGCCTATTTCTAATTCCTGTGTTTTATCTCCCGCTAGATATTCATTTCTGTCATTTTAATGTTGTTCATTTTTTTTCATGCCTCATAAATTTTGATTGGATACCAGACATGCAGAACTTTATGTTGTTTGTTGCTGGATTTTATTTCATTAATATACTGTTAGATTTTGTTCCAGCATGCACTTAAGTGATTGGGATCCTTTCAAGACTTTTCTTTTGTCTTTTTTAGGGTGAGTCCAGATAAGCCTTCAGTGTAGGGTGAATTTACCTCTCTAGTAAGGCAGAATCCTCCTGAAGACTCTACCCCATGTATTACAAAGATTTTCCACTGTGGTTGGAGTTCTAGGTGAGCTCTAGGAATTTGTTCATCTCAATCCTGGCTTATAGTTCTTTCCAGACTTTAGAAATCTTCTCCTTATGTGTGAATGTTAGAACTCAGCCAGGGTTCAAGAGCCCCTCTGCTCACAATGGGGATGGGGTGGGATGTGGCAGAGTTCCATCCCCTGGAAGGCCCAGGAGGGTACTGCTCAATTTCAGTAATTTTTCTTAACATTTCATATATTGAATATTTTTTATTTCTAAATGTATATTTCTGTGTATTTGTTGCTGTTGTTCAGTCACTAAGCTGTGTCCAGGTCTCTGTGACCCCACAGACTGCAGCATGCCAGGCTTTCTTGTCCCTCACTATCTCCCAGAGTTTTTTAAAATTAATATAGATTGAATCAGTGATGCTATTTAACCATCTCATCCTCTACCTCTCTCTTCTCCTTTTGCTTTCAGCCTTTCCCAGCATCAGGGTCTTTTCCAATGAGTCAGCTCTTCATATCAGGTAGCCAAAGTATCACAGCTTCAGCATCAGCCCTTCCAATGAATATTCAGAACTGATTTCCTTTAGGATGGACTGGTTGGATCTCCTTGCAGTCCAAGGGACTCTCAAGAGTCTTCTCCAACACCACAGTTCAAAAGCATCAATTCTTTGGTGTTGACGTGCATACTCCTATATTTATATATTATTCAATCACTTTGTTGAGATTTCCTAATTTTCATTTATATAAATATATAATGTTTCCCTTTGTACTGCTAAACACATTTAAAATAGCTATTTCTAACATGAAGTATTTGCTGAGGTGATTTTCTTTTTCTATAAGAATATACTGAATATACGATTCTGGCCCTTTGCATATTGTGTAGTGATGGCATATATCCTCAACACTGTGGATATTATGTTGTAGACATATGGATTCTGTAATAGTCTTGTAAGAATATGGCAGTTTTGCCTAAGAAGGCAATCAAACTGGCTACATTCATGTTGTAGTATCTGTTGCATATGTGGCAGGTAACTCTTCAGACCTTGGGTTGCTTTGTTTCTGTCTGCACTCTACACAGGAGTTCATGGTTCAGCTGGAGACAAAAGCAGAGTTTATACATATAACTTGAACTTCAGCTTTATGGCTCTCTCCTTTCTGCAGTCCTGGTTGCCCCAGACAACTTTGCCAGTTCCTTCAACAAGAAATGGGACAGAATTTCTAGCAGAATCTCTCCCATCATGCAGCCTTCATGACTGGTCCAGCAGTTGGGGAAAAGCTGAAAAGATGGGGATCTCATTTGTAGCTGACTGCTTCCTTTAAGTTTCAACTCTCCTAAAAATCTGCCAACTTTGTGCAGGCTCCAGAGTGCTCAGAAAGGTTTTTGTTGTTTGTTTGTTTTTAATCTTGCCCAGAGTTCATAGTTGCTGTCTCAGGGTGGTCATTTTGCTGGGAACTCCCTGCTTCATAGTAGAAGTAGAATTTCTTGTCACTTGATTTTTAAGTGATTTTCCCAATAAAAAGGCTTATTTCTGTTGGCTACTTGATGGCATATCACTTTGAGACTCAAATAAAACTATGTTTTTCTGTACAAGTGTTATATAATGTAGGCTTATCTGTGTGACCCTGTTTGTTAAATTGTTATCATGGCATGCATAAGTTTCACTTATTATCATGAAGAAAAGATTAGGGGTAATGGTGCCTGATAAAATTGCTTGAAACCAACTATCTCAAATTCATGTGACAAAGATACAGAATTAGGTCTTGTCTTTTGAATATTATGCCTATTAGGATATCAGATAAGAGTCTAAATGAAGAATTTCTCAGTCAGGTATTACTGTATGAATTTTAGTACATATATTTTTGTGGTACCAGTTATAATTATTCAGAAGTTTTTCTTTATTACTATTCTTTGTTCTTTGTTGTGATCTATATAGAGGTGAATATTGAACATTTAATTAAGGAACATTACATGAATATTTTGCTAATATTTTTAAATTTTGCTATAGCAAATACATTAATGAATTGAAATTTTGATAGGTTCTGATGGTGGTGGTGGTTTAGTCGCTAAGTCATGTCTCACTCTTGATGACCCCATGAACAGTAGCCTGCCAAGCTCCTCTGTCCATGGGATTCTCTAGTCAAGAGTACTGGAGTGGGTTGCCATTTTCTTTTCCTTGATAAGTTCTAGACTGCTGTAAATATTATAAGGCTCTGAGTGATGATGGTGAGCTGTTAAATTTAATAGGCAAATTCAGATTTCAGTATCAAATAGGGAAATACATATTACTGTCCTATTTTTCTAATTATTCTGTAGCATTCTTTATTGCTTTTCACAGAGATTAGAGGCTCATGAAACATTATTATAACTTTGTTATGTCTAAGACACAACTTAAGATTGTTTTTCATGGCCATTAGGTATATGTAATTGCTTATTTTCAGAGAAGTGTCCATTTGCAAATAGCTAAGAGAGTAAGTTCTACTTGGAGGAGAAAATCTGACCACTTGAGTGAGTGGTGAGGGTGTAACTCTTACAGTGCCATAATTTTAAGAGTTGACTGAGGGACTTCCCTGGTGGTCCAGTGGTTAAGACATCACTTTCCAGTGCAGGGGGTACAGGTCTGATCCCTCGTCGGGGAACTAAGAAGGTTCCAGGCACTTGACCATAAAATATATGGTTGCTTTTTTTTTCACTTCCGTAAATATTTATATGTTTATTACCCTAGAACCCAATAGCTATAGCTTTATACAGACTTTCTTTATGGTAGAAAAAAAATCAAGAACAGTTCTAGTAGAACCTGCAACAGATAGAAACTTACATGAGGTGTTCTTCCAAAATTGATATTATTTCCAGGTTAAAAAAAAAAAAAAGATGAACATTAAGGCCACATTGACCTCAAATCATTTTACTCTTGGTCTAACCTGGTTTAAAAGGAAGGTGTAAGTGTGCTGTCAAAATCACTAGCTTTGGCACAGGGAGACTAGCATTCCAGCCCTGACTCTGATGTTCAGCGGATCCATGGTTACAAGTACTTCATCTGACTCAAAATTAGTTTTTCACAAATAAAAAGCAGATGAATAAAGGCCTGAGCTACATTTGGTGACTAGGAAAATCTACATATCACAACACTTTCACTGTTTGAAATAAAGTAGTGAAAACGGGTGCTTTAAGACAGCAAAGCATAGGGACTTCTCTGGTCCTCCAGCGGTTAAGACTCTGCACTCCAGTGCAGGGGACATGGGTTCAGTCCCTGTCGGAGAACTAAGGTCCCACAAAGATCCAAAGTCAGGTCCATCCACATAATAAAAGGAGGAATAGCAAGTAAAAAAAGTCAGGAAGGTTAATGAAAATTGCAAAACTTTGGCCAAGAATTTAGACAAAGAATGCAAGAAGACTGCCTTGGCGATTACACAGTAGCCACTGAGCAGAAGCCTTGTGAAGAGCTAGCTATACTTTGGCCACACCATTCTGCTTGATTAGAACTGGGCCATAATGCAAGAAGAAGTAATTAAAGAACCCAGAATTCTCTTGAACGTTTCAGGTATTTAAATATCTAGGCCAAAAGTGCTGGAGAATGATGTTAAGCACTGAGAAACTTCTTTGCATTAATTAGAAGATTGAATACAAATGAAAGTCATCAATATCCAGCTTGGGCTCTGAAAAAAGCCAGACTTCCTATCCCAGAGCACATTTACCTTAATTGCATCTCAAAAAGCTTCGAAGTCTTTTCCCCTTGAAATTATATGGGCTTTTATCAGAAAGGAGGTCAGCTTATTCATGACATTGCAGTGGTTTCTTCTTATACAGATCTACTCCAGTGTTCTTGCCTGGAGAATCCCAGGGACGGCGGAGCCTGGTGGGCTGCCGTCTATGGGGTCGCACAGAGTCGGACACGACTGAAGCAGCTTAGCAGCAGCAGCAGCATACAGACCTTCAGCAACTTCAATTTAGGAAATATTGCAAATGATTATATGTGTTGTCTTTATCCTAGATTGAACTTTGATCAAATTTGTTCTTAAAATACCTGTAGTGCTTCCAGAGAACAAATTAAATTCCATGCAAATAATACTGATGCAACTGATAAGCTAACGATCTGTTCTTGAAAAGGAACCAGTTAATTCAAAACTGCAAGGAGATGCAGCCAGTCTATCCTAAAGAAAATCAGTCCTGAATATTCATTGAAAGGACTTATGCTGAAGCTGAAACTCCAGTATTTTGGCCACCTGATGCAAAGAACTGACTCACTAGAAAAGACCCTGATGCTGGGAAAGATTGAAGGCGGAATGAGAAAAGAGGACGACAAAAAATGAAATGGTTGGATGGCATCACCAACTCGATGGACATGGGTTTGGGTGGACTGCGGGAGTTGGTGACGGACAGAGAAGCCTGGCATGCTATAGTCCATGGGGTCACAAAGAGTCGGATACGACTGAGTGACTAAACTGAACTGAATTAAAAACTGGGTACCTGTAATGCAGTTTTGCAGGGAAAGAGGTGCTATTGCTGTTACCCTGTCCAAGCTTGCTTTGCTCGCCGCATGGCAGGCTAATGAATCTGAAAGATGAGGTTTTGAGGCAAAGAATACAACTTTACTGAGAAAGCCAGCTAACCAAGAAGATGGCAGACTAAAGTCTAAGAGTAACCATTTTGTTGGGGTCTGGAAAGTGAAAATGAAGTCACTCAGTCATGTCCGACTCTTTACGACCCCATGGACTGTAGCCTACCAGGCTCCTCCCTCCATGGGATTCTCCAGGCAAGAGTACTGGAGTGGGTTGCCATTTCCTTCTCCAGGGGATCTTCCCAACCCAAGGATTGAACCCAGGTCTCCTGTATTCCAGGCATATGCTTTAACCTCTGAGCCACCAGGAAGTCAGATTCTTTTATAGAACCAGAGAGAGCGGCTATGAGGAACTAAAGTCAAAAGGCAGAAAGGGAGGGAGAGGCAGTGAAGAAGTAAAGTGAAGCGGTCTTCAGTCTTGCAAAACATCTCCAGGAAGGGCTAACCTTTGGAAAGGGTGTGTTAGTCTCTTTTTTCTTACAGTCATTCACAGGTTGTTGTTCAGCCGCTAAGTCACTTCTGACTCTCTTACATGTTAAACGTGAACTTTTATAAGTTAGGGGGACTTGATTCTCAAAGGAGAAACATTTCTTCCATGAGAGATAGTAGTTTTTGACAAACAGCTGATTGATTTGAGCTTCCGATTCCACTGAAAAAGCAGGCATGAAAGGAAGTGGCATTTCTGGTTGGCACCTTTGGCATTTTGACCATTTCCTTGAGGAAGCACCAGAGTTAAGAGTATAGAATCTGATGCTTCTTGGGGCTGCTGAAGTTCTCAGGCTGGAAGGGTGGGAGGTTGAACTTGAATTGTGCATGTATGTTGTATTTCGTATATATTATTATGCTTTGACATCTTTCAAAACCTTGCTGGCTGCCTCTCCCTATTGGCTGATTCTTAGAGATAACAAGGGCTTGGCCAGGAGAGTGCCTCTGGCAAACTAACTCATCCGGAGCCTACTCCACTCTCTGGCCTGTGCAGCCCAGGAGGCAATGTTCTCCTGCTTTAATCATCCCACACCAGGTAGGGACATCCTACAGGCAAGTAGGGACTGTCTGTATAGTCCCAAGTCCGGTCAGTTCTTCAGACAAGTCAGTTCTAAACTGTTCACCTTGCTTTTTTCCATGGAACCCCAATAAAGACTATGGCCTGAGTACTTTCTTCACCTTCTGACCATCCCAGTGCCCCCCCATCTCTAGGACCTGTAAGTATGATATACTTTTTTTTTTTTTTTTTAACCTAAATCTCTCCTCTGCCCTCTTTAGAGTCCATACCTGGCTAACCATCTAATACAGAAACCCTACAAATAAGCAGTTGAAGAAAGGATGGGGCCCGCAGTTACATTTCCTTCCATCTTTCTCTTTAATGAATGGTTTGGTGGCAAGCTATTTATGAAATTATTGGGTTAGTCCAAAAATTTGTTCAGGTTTTTCCACTGCATCTGAGAAAGATGCTAAGAAAACCCAAATGAACTCTCTGGTTAACCCAGTATGTCCAAAGGTGTATTGTAGTGCTGAATATCTGTCAGATTTATTTCCCTTTTTCATAAGTGAAAATCGTAAATGAATGGTTCATATTATATATAGGATGGATGAACACCAAGGACCTACTGTATAGCACAGGGAACCAGATTCAATATCCTGTGATAAACCATAATGGAAACGAATATGGAAAATAATATATATGTTTAACTGAATCAATTGGCTGTATAGCAGTTAACACAACATTGTAAATCAACTAGATTTGAATACAATAAGCTTTTATAAAATAAATAAATGAATGGTTCAGTTGCATGCCAAGTATTTGCTTCCCATCCAAGATTTCCTGCCTCACTTATCATTCTCCTACACTTTTGCTGAGACTGCACCTCCCAATGAAATTTAAAATTTTGACTTTTGCCTCAAGCTCTATTTTCCAGAGACCTTGCTCACCAATGATCCTCCTAAAATCCTGTGTCTCTGTAGATGCTGACATGACACTCTTTCCCAGGACTATGTTCTTCCTGTCTTGAACTAGGGAAAAATTATATAATCCCTGTTCATTTTTGTTACTTCTCAGTTTAGCTTTCTCTCAGTCTCAGTAAAATCCTTCATAAGACTGTGCCCCAGAGATCTCATCTTGTTTATTATACCTTCCAGTTAGTTTGAAAGAAAAACACAGTTGAATTCTGTGGTGAGTTGTTTCCTTTCTTGACTAAATGTATAAATACTTGAGGTGCATCAAAAGGTCTTTCTTCCCAGTCTTGTTGTCTTATCTTCTCTGGTGTGTATGTTCTTACTGCTAAATAACATTTTGCTCTGGGTTCTTGCTTTGGGTTGAACTCAGGTAAAGATGATGCGCACATTTGCTTTGCCTAAATTGGAGAATAGACCAGGATAACCTATGCACAGAATTTCTTTCTTTCTCTCCAAGACTGCAGTCACTGCCAGTGAATTCACAGAATTGTTTAGAGTGGGTCTGGATCAAGAGCAGATGTCTGTTCAATAGAATATTTAACACTTAAGTCCTTGGAGTCAAGTCTAAATAGCTTTTTACTATGATTTTCCTGGTTTATTAGAGATAGAATTTGCAAACCTTATAAATTCTTCTTTTTTTTTAATGATAGTGTATCTTTTCTTTCTTTCTTTCTTTCTTTCTTTCTTTCTTTCTTTTTTTTTTTTGGTATTTGTAGACCAATGGCCATTCTCAAACTCTGAGTTTACAAACTTTAAACAAGTGTATCCTATAAAATGGTACCTGTTCTGCATTCTCTTGGGACACTAGGCTGAATTCTCTAAGGGAGAATAAGATGAGGGCTATCCTGGGAGACACCTTCTGACATAGGAGAGCATCTGTGAATACATACAAGACTGTCCCTAGGACTAACTTTCAAAATGATGCTGCAGTTCTGAAGAGGGTTAGACAGTCAGCAACAGTGGATGGAAATTCTCAGGGATGTGCAATTTAAAATTACTAATATTATTAATACTTTATGAAGCCTGGGAAAACATAGGTGACAATTCAGTTTGTGACCCCATGAATCACAGCACGCCAGGCCTCCCTGTCCATCACCAACTTCTGGAGTTCACTCAGGCTCACATCCATTGAGTCAGTGATGCCATTCAGCCATCTCATTTTCTGTCATCCCCTCTCCTCCTGCCCCCAATCCCTCCCAGCATCAGAGTCTTTTCCAATGAGTCAATTCTTCGCATGAGGTGGCCAAAGTACTGGAGTTTCAGCTTCAGCATCATTCCCTCCAAAGAAATCCTGGGGCTGATCTCCTTCAGAATGGACTGGTTGTATCTCCTTGCAGTCCAAGGGACTCTCAAGAGTCTTCTCCAACACCACAGTTCAAAAGCATCAATTCTTCAGCACTCAGCCTTCTTTACAGTCCAACTCTCACATCCATACATGACCACAGGAAAAACCATAGCCTTGACTAGATGGACCTCAGTTGGCAAAGTAATGTCTTTGCTTTTGAATATGCTATCTAGGTTGGTCATAACTTTTCTTCCAAGGAGTAAGCATTGTTTAATTTCATGGTTATATACAATATTTTAAAACAAACATTATGTCTCTTCTTTATTTGGCCATCCTGGGATGGCACCGCACTCCAGTACTCTTGCCTGGAAAATCCTATGGATGGAGGAGCCTGGTAGGCTGCAGTCCATGGGGTCGCTTAAATTTATGTTTTTCACTCTTCAGTTCAGTTCAGTTCAGTCGCTCAGTCATGTCCGACTCTTTGCGACCCCATGAATTGCAGCACGCCAGGCCTCCCTGTCTATCACCATATCCCGGAATTCACGCAGACTTGTGTCCATCGAGTCTGTGATGCCATCCAGCCATCTCATCCTCGGTCGTCCCCTTCTCCTCCTGCCCCCAATCCCTCCCAGCATCAGAGTCTTTTCCAATGAGTCAGCTCTTCCCAGGAGGTGGCCAAAGTACTGGAGTTTCAGCTTCAGCATCATTCCTTTCAAAGAAATCCCAGGGCTGATCTCCTTCAGAATGGACTGGTTGGATATGGACTGGTTGGATCTCCTTGCAGTCCAAGGGACTCTCAAGAGTCTTCTCCAACACCACAGTTCAAAAGCATCAATTCTTCAGCGCTCAGCCTTCTTTACAGTCCAACTCTCACATCCATACATGACCACAGGAAAAACCATAGCCTTGACTAGACGGACCTTAGTCAGCAAAATAATGTCTCTGCTTTAGAATATACTATCTAGGTTGGTCATAACTCTTCTTCCAAGAGGTAAGCGTCTTTTAATTTCATGGCTGCAGTCACCATCTGCCATGATTTTAGAGCCCCCCAAAATAAAGTCTGACACTGTTTCCACTGTTTCTCCATCTATTTCCCATGGAGTGATGGGGGACTTGATGCCATGATCTTTGTTTTCTGAATGTTGAGCTTTAAGCCAACTTTTTCACTCTCCTCTTTCACTTTCATCAAGAGGCTTTTTAGCTCCTCTTCACTTTTTGCCATAAGGGTGGTGTCATCTGCATATCTGAGGTTATTGATATTTCTCCTGGCAATCTTGATTCCAGCTTGTGTTTCTTCCAATCCAGTGTTTCTCATGATGTATTCGGTATATAAGTTAAATAAGCAGGGTGACAATATACAGCCTTGATGTACTCCTTTTCCTATTTGGAACCAGTCTGTTGTTCTATGTCCAGTTCTAATTGTTGATTCCTGACCTGCATACAGATTTCTCAAGAGGCAGGTTAGGTGGTCTGGTATTCCCATCTCTTTCAGAATTTTCCACAGTTGATTGTGATCCACACAGTCAAAGGCTTTGTCATAGTCAGTAAAGCAGAAATAGATGTTTTTCTGGAACTCTCTTGCTTTTTCCATGATCCAGTGGATGTTGGCAATTTGATCTCTGGTTCCCCTGCCTTTTCTAAAACCAGCTTGAACATCAAGGAATTCATGGTTCACGTATTGCTCAAGCCTTGCTTGGAGAATTTTGAGCATTACTTTACTAGCATGTGAGATGAGTGCAGACTGTCAATAATGCTATTCTTGTGCTTAAAACTATCCTGCGTTTGAAAAGGAATGATTGTACTCTGGGGAGAATGTAGCTTCTTCTTTCTTTCTTTGTTTTTCCATCTCCAAAAGCTGCCACAGTAATATAACTTCATTGTTAAATAATTCTTAAAGTAGTTTATACAGCTTTTGTAAAGCTCTTTAAGCTCATTGCCCCTGCCCGGCCCTGCCCCAAAGCATTGTTAGGAGCAGACTATTCACATTCTATAAATTAGCCTGAAGCTTAAAGTGAGTGAACTGCTCCATATCAAAATCTAAGGAGGAAAGGGCTTGTGATCACAACTTGGGTCTTCTCTTACTAACTGGTAGTCTGCCTCCTACACTGTTCTGATTCTTTGAACTAAAAGGTAAGCGGAAAATAAAGTTATTCAAGTAGCACTGAGGGGTAAGGGCAAGCTGATTATAATGGAAGTGAGTTATTATATTAAACAGGTGTCTAGGTTGGGTTCTGTTTGCTCTGTGTTTGTAGATGAGGGAAATGAGCTAGAAGGTGGGGATCAGAGGAAGGCCCCTGGCAAAGAGAGTGCCCCATGCTAATACTGAGTCACGTGAGGAACAGGTATCCTTGAGAGAAGATGAAATACTTGCCAAATTGTGGTTGAGAACTGCAAGGAAAGGTGTTGGAGGAAGGCAGCAACATTAGTATTAATGGTCTTTGGAGTCCCTTGGCTACAGTCCATATGGTCGCAAAGAGGTGTACACAGCTGGGCAACTGAGTGCATATGCGTGCACACGCGCACGTGCACATGCACACACACACGCTTCCCAGGTGGCACAGTGGTTAAAGAATTTACCTGCCAGTTCAGGAGATGCAGGTTCAATCCCTGAGTGGGGAAGATCCCTGGAGAAGGAAATGGCAACTTACTCCAATATTCTTGCCTGGAAAATCTCATGGATAGAGGAGCCTGCCAGGCTACAGTTCATGGGGTCACAAAGAGTCAGACATGACTGAGCATGTACATATAAGGTCTAGGACAGATGTTCACAGAGTGAAGAGAGATAACTGAGGATGAACAGTGATCGTGCATTTTCCGTGGACTGCTCTACAGGACTGTCTTGCGAAGCAGTCAGAGGCGGAAGAGATTTGTTGCACACAGAGCAGATGCTGCTCCCCAGAGCTGCAGTGTTTAAATGAAGCAAAGCCTATCTCGTGAGGAGTATTCTTAATATATACGCAGGAGACATGGTAATAGTAGTGAAGGGAAATACAAGATGTGAGGGGAGAATACAGTGGAGAAACCCAGCGAGAGTGGAGGACAGATCTCTTTGAGAATATGGCATTTGATCAGAATCCTGAAAAATTATGGCCTAAATCTTGAATAGTCTGAAAATAATGTTTTGGGGGCAAATTTAAAGTTACCATAACTATGTAACTTAGTATCTATTTTTTAACATGATGAATTATTTTTATATTTGTTAAAATGTTTTTACATTAAATGTATAATACATGCTATTAATCATATACCTGTGCATATATTCATAAACATATATTCACATACACACACACATGCACACATGTGATGTGGTGGTGGTGAAGTCGCTCAGTCGTGTCCGACTCTTTGCAACCCCGTGGACTGTAGCCTACCAGGCTCCTCCTTCCATGGGATTCTCCAGGCAAGAATACTGGAGTGGGTTGCAATTTCCTTCTCCAGGGAATCTTCCCAACCTGGGGATAGAACCTAGGTCTCCCGCATTGGAGGCAGACACATATTGAACCCCAAATCAGGTTACCATAAGAAAACAGAAGTACTGTTAAGAGAATTACTTATAAGTGACTGAACAGCAACTTGCAGTCGCAGTCACACACACACACACACACACACACACACACACACACAGAGAAATGCAGAAAACCGACAGACTGAGACTCATCATTAAGTTCAGTTCAGTTCGATCGCTCAGTCGTATCTGACTCTTTGCGACCCATGAACCACAGCATGCCAGGCCTCTCTGTCCATCAGCAACTCCCACAGTTCACCCAAACTCATGTCCATTGAGTCAATGATGCCATCCAGCCATCAGCATCACAGTCTTTTCAAATGTGTCAAGTGGCCAAAGTATTGGAGTTTCAGCCTCAACATCAGCCCTTCCAGTGAACACCCAGGACTATGTATAAGATTTTTTTAAAATATGCCTTTTGATTAAAACTAATAGAGTCTTTTGTGTATTTGTAACTGGTAGATAGTTGAATATTTCTTACTTGTTTTAACATGCATATAAAATGGAAAAACTAACTTCTGAGAAAAGAAGTCAAATATTAAGATGTAATTTCTGCCAGCTAATGGTATGCTAAAGGCTTTGACTGTGTGGATCACAATAAACTGTGGGAAATTCTTAACAAGATAGAAATACCAGACCACCTTACCTGCCTCCTGAGAAACCTGTATGCAGGTCAAGAATCAACAGTTAGAACCAGACATGGAATAACAGACTGGTTCCAAATTGGGAAAGGAGTATGTCAAGGCTGTATTTTGGCACCCTGCATGTTTAACTTATATACAGAGTACATCATGTGAAATGCCAGGCAGGATGAAGCAGAAACTGAAATCAAGACTGACAGGAGAAATATCAATAACCTCAGATACACCTAAGACACCATGCTTATGGCAGAAAGCAAAGAGGAACTAAAGAACCTCTTGATGAAAATGAAAGAGGAGGCTGGAAAAGCTGGCTTAAAACAACATTTAAAAAATGAAGATCATGGCATCTGGTCCTATCACTTCATGACAAATTGATGGGGAAACAATGGAAACAGTGACAGACTTTATTTTCTTGGGCTCCAAATCACTGCGGATTGTGACTGCAGCCATAAAATTAAAGACTTGCTTGCTCCTTGGAAGAAAAGTTATGACCAACCTACATAGCATATTAAAAAGCAGAGACATTACTTTGCCAACAAAGGTCCATCTTAGTCAAACCTGTGGTTTTTCCAGTAGTCATGTATGGATGTGAGAGTTGAAGAAGTCTGAGCGCCAAAGAATTGCTGCTTTTGAAATGTGGTGCTGGAGAAGACTCTTGAGAGTCACTTGGATGGCAAGGAGATCAAACCAATCCATCCTAAGGGAAGTGAGTCCTGATTATTCATTGGAAGGAATGATGCTGAAACTGAAACTATAATGCTTTGGCCACCTGATGCAAAGAACTGACCCACTAGAAAAGACCCTGATGCTGGGAAAGATTGAAGGCAGGAGGAGAAAGGGATGACAGAGGATGAGATGGTTGGATGGCGTCACCAACTCAATGGACATGAGTTTGAGCAAGCTTTAGGAGATGGTGAAAGACAGTGAGGCCTGACACGCTGCAGTCCATGCGATCACAAAGCGTTGGATGAGACTGAGTGACTGAAAATGATAACAAATGGTAGGCAGCTTCCTAATGCTCCTGCTGCTGCTAAGGTCACGTCAGTAATGTCTGACTCTGTACGACCCCATAGATGGCAGTGTACCAGGCTCCCCCGTCCCTGGGATTCTCCAGGCAAGAACACTGGGGTGGGTTGCCATTTCCTTCTCCAATGCATGAAAGTGAAAAGTGAAAGTGAAGTTGCTCAGTTGTGTCCAACTTTTCGCAACCCCATGGACTACAACCCACCAGGCTCCTCTGTCCCAGGCAAGAGTACTGGAGTGGGTTGCCATTGCCTTCTCCCAGCAGAATTCCTGATGGCTCAGTGGTAAAGAATCTGCCTGCCAATACAGGTGAGCCAGATTCAGTCACTGGATTGGGCAGATCCCCTGGTGAAGGGAATGGCAACTCACTCTGGTATTCTTGTCTGGAGAATCCCATGGACAGAGGAGTCTGGCGGGCTATAGTCCATAGGGTTGCAAAGTGTCGGACATGACTTGGCAACTAAATAAACATTGAAAATTTACTGTCATTAGCTCTAAAAATGAAGTATGAATCCCCCAGTAGCTGTGAATGCTGTATTATCTTATATCTGAAATTATTAATATATTACCCATATATCTGAAAGATTTCATAAAAGGACCTTAGGACCCCTTGGTTGCATGAATTGGGCATTTCAAAGTTTTCCAGCATCCTTGTGATAAGTACTGGGTTTTCCTGGCAGCAAAGCTGTGACTTCCTGATGACAGGAACTGTGTAGTACCGTCCACTCTGACAGCCCTCGAGCTTGCCCACCTGGGTGGACACATTTGAACAAACGAATGAATGAACAGGTGAATGGGCCAGGTGTGAAACTGCCAGTTCCAATTTGGTATTGCAGTGCTGCATTTCTGCCCCAGCACTGGAATTCTAGTGTAGGGATTTAGTTCTGCCTGTTTTTTCATCCAATTTCTGTTCTCAGTGTGAAAGGTGAATTGTTCTTCCTGCTAAGAGGAAGCAGGCATACAGGCATCTGGGTGGCTAGTGATTGGGAAGGAAACGCAGATTGCAGAGCAAAAGGAGGCTTTTGCAAGGAAACATTTGGAGAAGGCAAGCCTGCTGTGGAAAGCAAATCTGTATTTCACATGATGCTCTTGGCATTTTAAAGGGAATATGTTGATTTAGGAGTCAGGAGCCTTCATCTTAGAGATGTAACAGCAGGGGTACACTGAAATTTGAATGAAGCCCAGATAAGATTTCTTTTATCTTTATCTTGAAAATTTATATATATCTCTGTGTGTGTGTGTGTGTGTGTGTGTGTGTATAAAAATCTAAAACTTAGCCACTAATCAAGGCAAGGTATAAGAAATTGAATTTTTGAGTTTATCTTATTCATTGTGAATTGGTAAAAAGCAGTTTGCTATGTGTAACATTTCATTCATTCTTGCAAAAGCGGTGTGCTGAGAACCACTGTGAGCTGGGCACAGGGTATAGTTCAGTGACTGAAAGAGACTGTATCTTAGTCCTGTAGGTGGGGAGAAACAGATGAATGAAGGAGTGAGATCTGGAGCATTTCACATGCGATGATGGGAAGGTGATGCCGGGTTTACAGTCTGAAGGAGCCGAGTGAGGGGCTGAGCTGGGACCGGGGGAAGGACGTTTGGGAGAGGAGAATGAGCATGCAGGTGCTGAGACAGGCGTGAGCCGACTGTGCAGGGGCCCCGGCAGTGTGAGCAGGACACTGTGATGATGTACACACTATGGAACACACACATGAGCCCGGTGCCGGGGCTGCCTGCTCACCCTCTCCTGTTCTAGAACAGCCCATCTCTCAGGGTGCCTCACTCCTCAGTAGTAGACACAAGGCAGCCTGCTGTGCAGCCAGGCAGGGGCACCAAGCACCTTCTGTGGAAAATAGTGAAAATTCTCCCCTTTGGAAAAAATAAATAGAGAAAGAAAGCTTAAAATGTTCCACCTCCAATGGGTATTACTGTAAGCTGTAAACTCTGAGAAATAGTGAAGGACAGTGAAGCCTATTGTGCTGCAGTCCTTGGGTTGAAAACAGCTTAGCGACTGAGCAACAGCGCCATAACCCTCACTTGCACTGTGTGTTATGGTAACTAATGACATCCAAATATTGCTTTTTAAACCAATCTTGACATTATTTCCAAACTCTGTCTCAGGCTAAATTGCTTCCTGATATCCCCTCCCCCGTGTGGGTTTTAGACACATTTGAGCAACAGGATAATTTAAAAGATTATTCTTTCCCACTGAAGATAAACAAGCCAGAAACATATCAACCAAATAAATGAAAGGGCAGAATGCACGCTTGTGTGTGTTTATGTGTTTACACGAATATGTCCACATACATGCATTATGTTGGGTGTGTTGGCATGTGCACGTTTGTTCATGTGTGCTTCTGTGTGCAAGTGTATATTTGTATTGTGTGTGTAGGTGTGCACAGGTGTGTACCCATTTGCATGTGTGCATATGGACATATATTGTACGTTTTATGTATATGTGTGTGTGTACATGCATGTGTATATGTGACTGTGTGTGTGTGGGGGAGAGGCTGTGAGCCAGGTCATGGGGGCCTTCTAGAGTACGCTTTGTCTGCACCAGTGGAAGGGCTTTGAGCAGAGCAGAGCTAGAACTTAGTTTTTCAAGGATCACGGAGGCTGTTCGGGGCAGAATGGCCTTTCAGAGGGAAGGAGACAGGCCAGAGACCCACTGGCCGTGACTGTAGGGGCCCAGGCGAGTGAGGACTGTGGCTGGGGTCAGAGCAGGACAGATGGAAGGGCCGAGGAGAGGGGAGGATTTTCAGTCAGAGCTGTGGGTTTAAGTCCTAATTCTGTGATAAACTAGCTGGGCAAGCCTGACTATGGCATTGATAGTTTCCTTAACTACTCGGTCTTCTTCAAAGCAGCGTTCTGTGAATAAGATGATCTCCATATATAAAAGTGTTTCCTAAAGTCTCAGTGGCTTGTAATTAAGCCTATTGCTTAGGGCAGAATTCTTCAAGCAGCAAATCAAATGAGTGGGTTATGAAATTAGTTTAGTAGGTCTCTTTTTAGCATTTAAATAAAAATAAAACAGAAGAAGAGAGAAGAGAAGGCATTTTGATGTTTTGGGAAAGGTTGGCTTGGAGATTGAAGAATGAGGTTTGGAGTCATATGGCCTCACCTTCCAGAATGCTAAATTCCACAAGTTAATTTTTATCTCTGATTCCAGTGTTCCTATCTGAAAAGTTGATAGTATTAAAACACATTTTTTTAATGCCTTTGTAAAACATGATTAATCGATTTATTACTTCTGTTTATACCTTTCCAAAGCTAATGATTTACAAGCTCTGCTTTGATTACAGCAATTAGTAAATGAAAATGTGTTTGCATTTCTACCAGTCTGTTTACATTTCACAGGTCTTACTTTTCTCACAGGGGAGCCCTGTACTTATAGGTCTAATCAGGGCCAACCATCACGAACATACAATCAACAGATCTAAAAAAATTAGCACCTGTAATGTAATGTTTTCATGCCTTGGACAAAGTTTAGTTTTTTCTTCCGTATTGTCATGGGTATTTTAGTTAGGAAAACCAGTATAATGCATAGGAAGCAAGGGTAACTTACATTGCATACTCAAATTTCAGACCTTCCCTTTGTATCTGAAATATAATTTACCAAATAGCATTGCCATGTACCATTTTCAGAAACATGCACATGGAGTATGCCTCTACATATATATTTTTTCTATTGATTCTTGAGAGGATAAGGAAAAATAGTTAACAAAGGAAAGTTAAAAGTGAAAAAAAAAGCAAATTATCTTAAGATTTTATTTTTGAATTTTTAAAATAGAAAAAATTTAAATTTATTTTCTATATCGACATTCAGAAAGTATTTTTCCAGCTTTATTGAGTTATAGTTGATGAATAATAGTAAGTTTAAGATGTAAACCAGAGTGATTTGATATGCATATATATTCTGAAATGATTACCACAAAAAGGTTAGTAACCCACTAAACATTTCACATAGTTAGCCTTCTTGTGTGTGTGTGTGTTGAGAACATTCAAGATGTACTCTCATAGCAACTTTCAGTTATACAATACCTATTATTAATTATAGTCACTGAGATGTACATTAGATTCCCAGAATTTATTCCTCTTGTAGCTAGAAGTTTGTACTCTTTGATCAACGTTTCCCTATTTTTCCTACCCCCAGGCCCTGGCAACGAGTAATTAACTCTCTGTTTCTGTGAGTTTAGCCTTTTTGGAGTCCACATAAGTGGGATCAGACTGTGTGTGTTCTGTCTGATTTATATCACTTTGTATAATGCCCTCAAGATTCCCATCTTGTCACAAGTGGCAGGACTTTCTTTTAAAGGTTGAATAGTCTTCCATTATGTATATATACCACATTTTCTTTATCCATTTGTCTGTCTACAGATAGTTTGTTTCCACGTCTTAACTATTGTGAATAATGCCACAACAAACATAGCAGTACTGATATATCTTTAAAATAGTGATTTCTCTTCCTTTGGCTATATTCCTAGAGGTGGGATTGCTAGATGAGGTGAATTCTCAGTGGAAATATTGATACATCTTTATAATAGTGATTTCACTTCATTTGGATATATTTCCAGAGGTGGGATTGCTAGATGAGGTGAATTTTCAGTGAAAGTAGATTAGATGGGGGACCAGAGGTAGGAAGGTAATGTTACATTTGACAGAGATGTTTAGAGGCCTTGATTAACAACTTAGAATATTAAAATTGCATTTTAAATTATAAAAGCAATACATCATTTAAAAATACAGATAAGATATAGAAAAGAAATGTGAAACATCTAGACTGCTTAGGAAAAAAAAAGCATATTTAAGTATTAGTTTACTTCCTTCCAGTCCTTTTATGTGTCATACATTAGCCTCAGTAAAAGTTGGTAAAGAAACTTGTAGACATTCCTCCAAATAAGATATACAAAAGGTCAATAAGTATGTAAAAAGGTGGTCACCATCATTATTCACTAGGAAAATACAATCAAGATCATAATGACGTACAGCTTCATGGATACTAGAAGCGTTATACTAAAAAAAAATTACTAAGTGTTGATGAAAATAATAAGTGTTGACAAAGTTGTAGAGAAATTAGAACTCTGACACACTACTAATGGGAAGATAATGCAACTGCTTTGGAAAATACTGTGGCAGTTCCTCAAAAGGTTAAACATTGTTACAATATGAGTCAGTGATTCTACTGTGTATATATCCAAAAGAAACAGACATGTTCATGGAAAAACTTGTACATAAATTTTCATAGCAGAATTATTATAACAGTCAGAAACTTCAAATAGCCCACATATCTTTCAGTGGTAAATCCTTAAGGTGACTGTAGTACATCCATACCATGGCATACTACTGAGTAGTGAAAATTAGTGATACATGCAGCAACTTTGATGAATTGCAAAGGCATTATGCTGAATGAGAGAAGACAGTGTCAAAAGGCTACAGACCAGATGACTTCACGTATTTAAAATTCATGAAGAGGTAAAAACTATACTGATGAAAAAAATTAGTGGTTCTTAGGGGATATGAATAGGATAAGGATATTACTATAAAGAGGACAGCATAAGGGAGTTTGTAGAGAATGAAACATTTCTCCATCTGATGATGGTGGGGGTTGTACAAATCTATGCAGTTGTTAAAAATCCATAAAAATGTAAAATCAATTTTGTTTTAGGATAATTTTGAAAATAAAATATGTTTAAAAAATAAATGCTCAATAATAAGTAGCTGTTATACAAAACAAGATTTCTTATTAGAGTATATAATAATTTGCAGCCATGAAAAATAGATCCTAGATGTGTATTCAGTTCTCTCATTTAGTTGGGTCCTACTGTTTGCAACCCCATGGACTGCAGCATGCCAGGCCTTCCTGTCCATCACAAACTCCTGGAGTTTACTCGAATGCATGTCCATTGAGTTGGTGAAGCCACCCAACCACCTCATCCTCTGTCATCCCTTTCTCCTCCTGCCTTCAGTCTTTCCCAGCATCAGGGTCTTTTCTAGTAAGTCAGTTCTTTGCCTCAGGTGCCCAAAGTATTGGAGTTTCAGATTCAGCATCAGTCCTTCCAATGAATATTCAGGACTGATTTCCTTGAGGATGGACTGGTTGGATCTCCTTGCAGTCCAACAGACTCTCAAGAGTCTTCTCCAACACCACATTTCAAAAGCATCAACTCTTCAGCGCTCAGCTTTCTTTATAGTCCAACTCTCACATCCATACATGACTCCTGGGAAAACCTTCAGTTCAGTTCAGTTCAGTTGCTCAGTCGTGTCCGACTCTTTGAGACTCCATGAATCACAGCACGCCAGGCTTCCCTGTCCATCATCAGCTCCCAGAGTTCACTCAGACTCGTGTCCATCGAGTCAGCGATGCCATCCAGCCATCTCATCCTCTACCATCTCCTTCTTCTCCTGCCCTCAATCCCTCCCAGCATCAGAGTCTTTTCCAATGAGTCAACTCTTCGCATGAGGTGGCCAGAGTACTGGAGTTTCAGCTTTAGCATAATTTCTTCCAAAGAAATCCCAGGGTTGATCTCCTTTAGAATGGACTGGTTGGATCTACTTGCAATACATATCTGAGGTTATTGATATTTCTCCCGGCAATCTTGATTCCAGTTTGTGTTTGTTCCAGTCCAGAGTGTCTCATGATGTACTCTGCATATAAGTTAAACAAGCAGGGTGACAATATACAGCCTTGACGTACTCCTTTTCCTGTTTGGAACCAGTCTGTTGTTCCATGTCCAGTTCTAACTGTTGCTTCCTGACCTGCATACAGGTTTTGCAGGAGTCAAGTCAGGTGGTCTGGTATTCCCATCTGTTTCAGAATTTTCCACCATTTGTTGTGATCCACACAGTCAAAGGCTTTAGCAGAGTCATTGAAGCAGAAGTAGATGTTTTTCTGGAATTCCCTTGCTTTTTCTATGATTGAACGGATGTTGGCAATTTGACCTCTCATTCCTCTGCTTTTTTTAAATCCAGCTTGTATATCTGTAAGTTCTTGATTCACATACTGTTGAAGCCTAGCTTGAAGGATTTTGAGCATTACTCTGCCAGCGTGTGAAATGAGCGCAACTGTACAGTACTTTGAACTTTCTTTGGCATTGCCCTTCTTTGGGGTTGGAATGAAAACTGACCTTTTCAGTCCTGTAGCCACTGCTGAGTTTTCCAAATTTGCTGGCATATTGAGTGCAGCACTTTAACAGCACCATCTGTTAGAATTTGGAATAGCTCTGCTGGCATTCCATCACTTCCACTAGCTTTGTTTGTAGTAATGCTTCCTAAGGCCTACTTGAGTTCACACTCCAGGATGTCTGGCTTTAGGTGAGTGGCCACACCATCGTGGTTATCTGAGTTATTCAGACTTTTCTGTGCAGTGCTTCTGTGTATTCTTGCCACCTCTTCTTAATCTTTTCTGCTTCTGTTGGGTCCAGACCATGTCTGTCCTTTATTGTGCCCTGCTTTGCGTGAATTGTTCCCTTTACATCTCTAATTGCCTTGAAGAGATCTCTATCTTCCCCATTTTATTGTTTTCCTCTATTTCTTTGCATTGTTCACTTAAGAAGGCTCTGTTACATCTCCTTGCTCTTCTTTGGAACTCTGCCTTCATCTATGCCACTTTTTTCAGATTCCACATATAAGCAACTTTATATATATATTTTTCTCTTTCTGACTTACTTCTCTTTGTTTGACAGGCTCTAGGTCCATCCACGTCTCTACAAATGACCCAGTTCCATTCCTTTTTATGGCTAAGCAATATTCCATCTCACACACACACACACACACACACACACACACCATATCTTGTTTATCCATTCCTCTGTTGGTGGACACTTTGGTTGTGTCCATGTCCTGGCTATTTTAAATAGAACTGCAATGAACATTGGTGCGCATGCGTCCTTATTGAATTATGGATTTGCCTGGGTATGTGCCCAGTAGTCGGATTGCTGGGCCACATGGTAGTTCTAGTTTCAGTGTTTTAAGGGAACTCCATACTGTTCTCCATAATGGCTGCACCAATTTACATTCCCACTAACAGTGCAAAAAGGTTCCCTTTCCCCCAGTCCCTCTTAAGCTTTTGTTTGTAGATTTTGTGAGGATGGCCATTCTGACCAGTGTGAGGTGGTATCTCATGTAGTTTTGATTTGTATTTCTCTGATAATTAGTGATGTTGAACATATTTTCATGTGCTTGTTGCTCTGTATGTCTTCTTTTGAGAAATGTCTATTTAGGTTTCCTGTCTGTTATTTGATTGGGTTGCTTTCTTAAAAAATATCAAGCTGCATGAGCCATTTGGCTTTGTGATACAAGGTATCCTCCTTGTCTCTCCCCACATCCCGAAGAGAAGTGGTTTGGTCTTTTTCATTTCATGACTTTTATTACCAATAATTAAGAGGAAACAAGAGATGTCAGCCAGAACAAACAAGAGGGCCATGCCCAGGTCTTTCAACCAGGGCCCCTTAAAATGTCAGGTCTCAAAATTGGCTCTCTCAGCTGAAAACAGGACTGAAGATAGGTTCAGAGTGAAAGATTAACAACTGGCCAAGTAGGTCTGAATTTAGGGCCCAACTCATCTCAAGTGGACAGCATAAACGCCCCCTGGAATGTCCTCTTCATTTTCATGTTAATTGAACATGTACTTTTGTGTCGACGTGGTCAGAGGCTGAGTTCTGTTCGATGTCTTATGTTTGTATGGATGGCAGACCTAGTGAGAAGAAGCATCTCTAATTCATTGATACATCACCTTTTTGTGGACACAAGTTACCCAGTGGAGACAATGTGAGAAATTGAAAATGTATTTGTAACCACTTTTGCATAATAAACCACGTCAGAAATCAGGCTAAGGCATATGGTTCAAATTAGACTGAAGTAGTCTGGGGTCGCACAGAGTTGGACACGACTGAAGCGACTTAGCAGCAGCAGCAGCAGTCTTGAGAAAACTGTATGGGACACCCAAACATGAACTGCTGGGTAGACTTTGTGAACTAAGGGAATCAATTTATTTATCAATAATGTGTGTGCATGTGAGTGAGAGTGTGTATGCGTGCGTGCTCTGCTGTGCAGTCACGTCTGACTCTTTGCAACCCTAGGGACTGTATCTGCCAGGCTCTTCTGTCCATGAGATTCTCCAAGCAAGAATGCTGGAGTGGGTTGCCATTTCCTCCTCCAGGGGATCTTCTCGACTCAGGGATTGAACCTGTGTCTACTGTGTCTCCTGCATTGGCAGGAAGATTCTTTACCACTTACCTGGGAAGCCTGTGAGTGTGTATATTCACTCACAAATATTCACCAGGGGATTATATGCGTATCTGTGTCATTTTTCTCTTCTTCTTTTGGATGGAGAGCGTCTGTAACACGCTGACTCAATATCAGGGTTAATACCCTGAGTGAGGGTATATGGAGGTGGCCCTGATTAGCCAGAAACTCCAGACCCAGCACTCTGCCACCTAAGGTAGCACCCCAGGGTCTCTGACCATCAGAAGTGGTCTGTTTCTCATAAAGGAAGTTGTCACATAGCAGCCGAACACTGAGCGAGAAATGCTGGCCCCAGGACTGGTTTATAAAACTGATGGTGATTTGAAACAGTGCCTTTTTTTTTTTTTTAATGAAGTCAGCTAGAGCCTGAGCTGCGGTTCATGGGGCTGCAAAGTCAGACACGACTGAGCAACTGAACAGAACTGAAAAGCCCCATGCCCGCATGCTTCTCAGAGGCCCCTTTCTCCTAAGTCAGCCTTCGTGGGCCCAAGCTGCCTCTGCTTAGAATGAGTCCCTGTCTCTCCTCTGCCCTCCAGCGACGCTAGCCATGGCTCCCGTGGGAGTCACCAGAAAACAGTGCCCCACCACCATCTGTGTTCTGTGCAGTGCAGTTCAGAGGAGGCCCTGGGGTTGCAAAAGGCGGACTGCCACTCCAGGTGTAGCTGCCCCCAGCCTCAGCAGCACATCACCCGGGAGCTTCCTGGACATGCCAATTCCAGGCCTCAGTCCAGACCTTCTAAATGAGAATCTGCATTTTAACCTGACCCCCAGGATATCTGCCCGCACATTACAGTTTCACATGCACTGGTTGAAAGCAGTGGACGGGGCTTTGCAGGTGGTGCCAGTGGTGAAGACTCGTCTGCCCATGCAGGAGACATAGGAGATTCAGTTCGATCCCTGGGTCGGGAAGGTCCCCTGAAGGAGGGCATGTCAATCTACTCCAGTCTTCTTGCCTGAGGAATCCTATGGACAGAGGAGCCTGGTGGGCTACAGTCCATAGGGTCACAAAGAGTTGGGCACGACTGAAGTGACCTAGTACACAAGGCAATGGATTAAAAAATGCACAATCACACACACACACACACACACACACACACACACACTCATGAACACTTTGGGACATATATGTAAAGTATATAAATATTATGTTCTTACGAATCTATAATGTATGAGTTAAAGTATGCACATGATACAAACATTTCAAAGGATAAAGCAGAAGCTAAATCTGAATAATTCGATTGCTTTCTTAATGTACCCTCTTAGGTTACTGGGGTACAATGCTTTGGAGACCCCTGTTCTAAGGAAGAAAACAGCTGAAGGGAATCTTAGAACACTTTGTAAATGATGGTCAGGGTGCTGAAGGCTGCAGGGGGCACAATGCAGGCATAGAAAATCATTTGTTGGGCTAAATTTGAATGATATTCATGCCTCCCGTAGGTAAACCCATATGCCCAGCATATGCGTTTAAGTTTGTGAAATGAAAGTGTTAAAATGTTAGCTGCTCAGTCGTGCCTGACTCTTCACAGTCCCATGGATGATAGCCTGCTAGGCTCTTCTGTCCATGGGATTCTCCAGGCAGGAATCCTGGAGTGGGCTACCATTTCCTTCTCCAGGGGATCTTCCCAACCCAGGGATCAAACCCAGGTGTCCTGCACTGCAGGCAGATTCTCTCCCATCTGAGCCGCCAGACGTTTCACACATTTGTATTTAGTGCTCATCAATTTCATCAGTTGGGAAATGCAACACTCTTTCCTCTATTCAGCATAAGATGTTGTGGGATATTCTTTGTACTATGAGTCAAAATAGGAAGTCTAAATCTTTATTTCTAGTTCAGTCATTCAAGTCAATAACATATTTGGTCTCCCCTCTTCTCCAATGTGGAAAATTCTGAAAGAGATGGGAATACCAGACCACCTAACCTGCCTCTTGAGAAATCTGTATGCAGGTCAGGAAGCAACAGTTAGAAGTGAACATGGAACAACAGACTGGTTCCAAACAGGAAAAGGAGTACGTCAAGGCTGTATACTGTCACCCTGCTTATTTAACTTATATGCAGAGTACCTCATGAGACACTCTGGACTGGAACAAACACAAACTGGAATCAAGATTGCCGGGAGAAATATCAATAACCTCAGATATGCAGATGACACCATCCTTGTGGCAGAAAGTGAAGAGGGACTAAAAAGCCTCTTGATGAAAGTGACAGAGGAGAGTGAAAAAGTTGGCTTAAAGCTCAACACTCAGAAAACGAAGATCATGGCATCCGGTCCCATCACTTCATGGGAAATAGATGGGGAAACAGTGGAAACAGTGTCAGACTTCATTTCTGGGGGTTCCAAAATCACTGCAGATGGTGACTGCAGCCATGAAATTAAAAGACACTTACTCCTTGGAAGAAAAGTTATGACCAACCTAGATAGCATATTCAAAAGCAGAGACATCACTTTGCCGACTAAGGTCCATCTAGTCAAGGCTATGGTTTTTCCTGTGGTCATGTATGGATGTGAGAGTTGGACTGTGAAGAAGGCTGAGCACTGAAGAATTGATGCTTTTGAACTGTGGTGTTGGAGAAGACTCTTGAGAGTCCCTTGGACTGCAAGGAGATCCAACCAGTCCATTCTGAAGGAGATCAACCCTGGGATTTCTTTGGAAGGAATGATGCTGAGGCTGAAACTCCAGTACTTTGGCCACCTCATGCGAAGAGTTGACTCACTGGAAAAGACTCTGATATCCATTCTGAAGGAGATCAGCCCTGGGATTTCTTTGGAAGGAATGATGCTGAGGCTGAAACTCCAGTACTTTGGCCACCTCATGCGAAGAGTTGACTCACTGGAAAAGACTCTGATGCTGGGAGGAACTGAGGGCAGGAGGAGAAGGAGACGACTGAGGATGAGATGGCTGGATGGCATCACGGACTCAATGGACGTGAGTTTGAGTGAACTCTGGGAGATGGTGATGGACATGGAGGCCTGGCGTGCTGTGATTCATGGGGTCACAAAGAGTTGGACACGACTGAGCGACGAAACTGAACTGAACTGAACTTCTCCAATGTACCTTGCCTGTGACCTAGAACATAACTGATGAGCTACATCAGTTATTAAATCTGGATGTCTCTAAGTTCACTTGAATATCATCTCTGCCCACCCTCTTCCTTCCTCATGCAGTGAGTCCTTCCCATGTGGCAAGTCTTGTGTTGACATTGGGATTAAAAGACAAATTGCCCACCCACCCCACAGAATCTGGTTTAAGGATAAAAGAAGCTTTAAAACAGATCATTATGACAACACATAAGTATTGCCATCGGAGAAGGCAATGGCAACCCACTCCAGTACTCTTGCCTGGAAAATCCCATGGACGGAGGAGCCTGGTAGGCTGCAGTCCATGGGGTCTCAAAGAGTCGGACACGACTGAGCGGCTTCACTTTCACTTTTCACTTTCCTGCATTGGAGAAGGAACTGGCAACCCACTCCAGTGTTCTTGCCTGGAGAATCCCAAGGATGGAGGAGCCCGGTGTGCTGCTGTCCATGGGGTCGCACAGAGTCAGACATAGCTGAAGCGACTTAGCAGCAGCAGCAGCAAGTATTGCCATCAGGTGTGGACAACTTGCAAAAGGCAGAAGAGAGGAGTAAGAGGAACTCCCTCTGAAAGCTGGAGGAGGTGACATTTGAGCTGGGCTTTAAGGAATGCATAGGAGTTTGCCAGACACGGGGCACAGAGAAGGAGTCTGAGGTAAAAGGACCTTCCTGAGCAAAAGCATTAGGCAGGAAACCTGCTTTATCAGCATTCCTCTTGGGTGAAGGACAAAGTCTTCTAATCAGTCATTTAAATGAAGTAATTTGAACTGATGTGAAATAATAACCCAGTGCACTTACTGAACAGGAGGCTCTTGGGTTTGTACATTCGCAGCAACTCTGAGAGTAAATTATTTCGTATGGTTTGGCCACGACAGCGTGTGGAAAGTTTCTCAGCAGAGCACAGTGAGTACTTTTCATTTACAGTAAAATCTGGAATGTTTGGGAATGGTCTGGGTTAGGAAAATTGAATTTTCAGATTAGCTGCATAAAAATGGAAAGTCTGGTTTAAAAAAGACCTTCCTAATTTTGTTTTCCTTTGAAGACATTAACTTCTGTTTGTTAACATTTCAATCTTATCTAGAGAAAGAGAAAAGTAGAGCACTTATCCTATGCTTTCAGCTTTACCAAATGCTTTTCTAAAATTTAACGTGGTTAGCATTTTGCCATGACTTTTAAAGACTACATAGTATTTCAGCTTATAAATATTTTATAAATTTAAAATCAGGTCCATGTTACCGATAATCCAGGTTGGCTTGGAGGTTTCCGTATTATAACTAATGTAGAGAGCACACTTGTACATCATCCTGATGCATAGTTTATTAATTCTTAGAAGTAAATTGACTGGGTCAAAGATTATAAATAAGTAGTTTTAAACTTTGGTTATGCACAGTCAAGTTGTTGCCAGAAAAAAAGCTATGCCAGGTGACTCAATCTGAGGCCGTGCACAAAGCCATTTATCCCTGCACGCTTGTGGATGTAGTATGTTGACGCATCTTTTAAAATCTCTGATTATTTGATCAGTGAAAAGCTGTGCTTCTTGGATCCCTGGCTCCTTCTTGGATCCCTGGCTCCTTCTTGGTCTCGTTTGCCAAGGCTTCCACTCTGCCTGGCCCCCGGGCTGCTCCCGCCTCAGTCTGGGACTGCTTCTTTCACACCCTGCATCTAGGAGAAGCTCATCCATTTCCATGTCTCACTCTATTTGTAGACTTAAAGAATAGAGGCATCCATCCTGCCCAGCCCTCTCTGTTGGGCATTATCAGATTCATCAGCTCAGACCCCAGTTCTTGCTGGAGCCCACCCTAGTGTACCCCCTCAAACCTCACCTCCAGATCAGGATCCTGTTTCTGTACTGAGATTTTGTACCGGAGTGAGCTCCACATCAATCAATACCAAAACCTCCTAACAACATGGGTATCTGATAACGCAGGAGTGGTTTTTAGCTACAGGTGAAAATTCTGTGTCCTCTGCATCTGCAGCTCGCCCACACCCAATCCACCTCTTTCTCATGTCAGGAGTCATCTCTGAGACCTCGTCTACTGCTCCACTCACACCCCAACACCCAGCTGTCAGAGATGCCTGTTGATTCTACCTGGAGTGTGAGACTCTGAGCTCCCGGCTCCTCTTGCTCCACTGACACCATCCTTGTCCACACACACATCAGTGATTTTAGCTTGGTTTATAGAAAGCGCCTGATAACCAGACTTCCAGCATCTATGCTTGCCTCTTGATGATTTTGGAAAGCAAGTCCGATCCTCTCTCTTCCTTGAAGGAAACCCGGAGATGTTTCTCATTCATCTGGGAAGATGCTGATGATCCTCAGGGGGGCCCACCGAGCCCTGCACGGCGTGGTTCAGCCCTAAGCTCCTTCCCACACCCCCTCCACTCCCCCCCCCACCCAGCTCACTTCCTGGAAGGTGCAAACTTCAAGCCTTGGCAAATGCCAAGTGGCCCTCTGCCCGAACACTCATCCTTCTCCCAGCCTGCCTGCTAACCTGTCAAGTGCTCATCCTTCTTGATGTCTCTGCCTTAAGGCCACCTCCCCAAGGAAGTCTTCCTGGAACCCCAGGCTAGGACATGTTGCACACTCCATGTTCTATTCTAACGACTCATTTCCTTTCTTTCTCTGCTCTGTTGGAAACTCCATGAAAGCAAGGACCAAGTCAGTCTTTTTGCCTCCTGGATCTCTAGGCCCCTCCACAGTGCTGCACATAGTAGGTGCTTCATACACTCTTGGTGACAGAATGAATGAATAACTGTTGAAATAGCTTCAAGTACATTTTTTTGGAATTGTTTATCTGTAAATGTTACTATTTGGGGGAAAAGGATTTCTACTGACTTTCAAGAACTCTGTCCTCAGTGGTAAATTCTCTTTGGGTAAGTCACATTTTGTGTGTTTTGTTTATTGCAAACATATAACAGTAACAGCTAACTCATATCATCACTAGTGTGAACAGGTGGAGTTTTAAGGTGCTTTTTATGTTTAACCTCACACCCCCCTAGCATACATCAGCATGATTTTATTAGCACTACTGTGCAGAGGAGGAAACTGAATGTCAGAGGGTTTAATTAAGTTGTTGAAAGTCACACAGCAACTTTTAGCAGAAACAGGACCCTATCCTCTTTCATATGATTTTTTCTCCTTTTTAAAGCTTTTTGTTTTGTATTGGGATGCAGTTGGTTAACACTGTTGTTATAGTTTCAGGAAAACAGCATAGGGACTCAGTCATACATGCACATGTACCCATTCTTCTCCAAGTTCCCCTCCCATCCAGGCTGCCGCATACCACTGAGGACAGTTCCCTGTGCTATATGGTGGGTCCTTGTTGGCTGGGCATTTTAAATAGAGCAGGGTGGACATAGGACCCTGTCCTCTTAACCTTTATACTGTGCTGCCTCTGAAGAAGGGTTTACTTATTTATTTATTTTTAAGTACAGAGGAGGTAATAATCAACCTGCCATTTGAAGAACCGTTAGAATTTGACAGAGGTGGAAAGAGCAGGACAAGTGCCCTTAGGAAGGGGCAGCTGCCGGTCACGGAGCCGTGAATGCACTGAGCGGTCAGGAAAAGGCAGGTACACACTCAGGCTACATTCTGGAGGCAGCGAAGCTGAGGAGGCAGAGAGCCAGGGCTTAGAAGAGCTCTCTGCTTTGCGAAGGTGATCAGGATCTATCCTGTCAGCAGTAGAGGCTGCTGGAGGATTTACGAAGGCATCTGTTGTCTACATTACTCTTCAGATAAATAAGTTCTCTTTTTTCCAGGTAAGAGTTATGATGAAATCATGCTACCATATAGTGGCATGCCGCCAAATAGTGTTTTAAGTGTAAAAATTCACCTTTCCAGTTCTGAGAAATCAGCCTATGATGCTGTGAAAACAGCGTCACGTGTGTACCTGAGATGCTACTTCCTTCTGTAAGAAACTGTACTGTGAGTTCCAGAGGAGAGAGTGTTGGACTGTCTCCCTGGAGGGTATGGTTGCTCCAGTGATATGAGCACCAGAGGAACGGTCACTGCCAATGCTAGCGCCCACAGGGATGTCTTACCAGAAAAGGAATCCAGAGTGATTTCAGCTGCGAAATATCCCAATTCTTCTTCCAGAAGCAATAGCATCTATCTGAAAAAAGAAGAAAGTGAAAGAAAGTGTGAGTCCCTCAGTTGTGTCTGACTCTTGCAACCCCGTGGACCGTCACCTGCCCGCCAGGCTCCTCTGTCCATGGGATTCTCCTAGGGAGACTACTGGAGTGGGTTGCCATGCCTTCCTCCAGGGAATCTTCTTGACTCAGGCATCAAACCTGGGTCTTCTGCATTGCAGGCAGATTCTTTACTGTCTGAGCCACCAGGAAAGCTATCTATCTGAAAGGCTAGTCATTATCAATGGCAAGAGAGTGTTTACAGGAAATTAATCAAGAAGAATTCAATAGGTTGGCCCAACTGACATGATCAGATGTTAACACTATCAGATGTGACATTATTGACATTATCAGAATTACTATCTTATCCACAGCAAGGTTTACACCCAGGTCCCTGAAACCTGGAGAAATGAGGGGTAGAATCAAGCATGTCTGTGACCTGGGATGGTGGGGACAGATGAGGTAGGGCAGGGAAGATCACCTATAGCTAAAATCTAGACTTTTTTTTTTACTATGAATGTGTAACACACCACCATCATTTTAAGTCCCAGGTGTGATTTCATCATAGCGGAAGTCACAGTATTTCAACATATAATTGCTTCAGAGATCTTGAAATAACATTTCAGCTCACCACCCTTTCCATGGAATTCTCCAGGCCAGAATACTGGAGTGGGTAACTTTTCTCTTCTCCAGGGGATCTTCCCAACCCAAGGATCAAACCCAGGTCACCCACATTGCAGACAGATTCTTTACCAGCTGAGCCACCAGGGAAGCCCAAGAATACCAGAGTGGGTAGCCTAGTCCCTTCTCCAGTAGATCTTCCTGACCCAGGAATCCAACCTGGATTTCCTGAATTGCCCAGGAAGCCTTTCAATATGGCTGCTGCTGCTGCTGCTGCTGCTGCTAAGTCGCTTCAGTTGTGTCAGACTCTGTGCGACCCCATAGACGGCAGCCCACCAGGCTCCCCTGTTCCTGGGATTCTCCAGGCAAGAACACTGGAGTGGGTTGCCATTTCCTTCTCCAATGCAGGAAAGTGAAAAGTGAAAGTGAAGTCGCTCAGTCGTGTCTGACTCCTGGCGACCCCATGGACTGCAGCCCGCCAGACTCCTCAGTCCATGAGATTTTCCAGGCAAGAGCACTGGAGTGGGGTGCCATTACCTTCTCCCCCAAATCCCTGAGCCATGTAGAAAACAGACTTGTGGTTGCCATGAGGGAGGGGGAGGAATGAAGTGGGAGTTTGGGGTTACGAGATGCAAACTATTATATACAGAATGGATAAACAGCATATCTATAAGATCCGACTGTATAGCACAGGGAACCATATTCAATATCCTGTGATAAACCATAACAGAAAAGTATATGAAAAAGAATATATGTAGATCTGTATAACCGAGTCACTTCGCTGCACAGTAGAAATTAACACAGCGTTGCAAATCAACTACACTTCAATAGAAGATATTTTTAAAAGAGTCCCTGAGCTAAAATATTAAAAATGAGGCCAGCTTACTAGATTTACTAGACTTCCTGACACCTTCTGGTGCACCATGCATGATAAAGCTTTCCTCTCATTAATGTCCGAGTTGTTTCCGGGACTCCCAGTACTGGGAAAGTATGGGCTGCTCTTCTTCTAAGAAAGCTGTCTGCGCTTTGAACCTTGTCTGAAGGTTTTGTTTTTTTTTTTTTTAATTTTCTGAGCTACTCTTGAACATTGATCTCTAACCTAGGGTTCCCAGGTTTAGCAAATAAAGATATAGGACTCCTTTTTACTCTATCTATATGGTACACATATGTGGATTTCAAATAAACAATGACTAATTTTGAGAATAAGTATTTATCAAGTACTGAATGACATACTTAAACTAAAAATCATTTGTGTGCATTTGAAATTCAGTTTTAACTCACCATCTCATATTCTATCTGGAAACCCGAAAAACACTAAAATGGGGCCAATATTCCCCAACAGATGATTAAAATGTGTTTTCTTACTCTGTTGACTGATTGAGGTTGGTTAACTGCCAAAGATCTCAGATTAAATGTGATGCTATTAATATTTTGAAGTCTGAAATTTTCTTATTATTACTCAGTGATCACAAACACCTATATTTTCAACTTTGGGAAAAGCGGACACCTCAGAAATATTGCCAGACCTTAAAGTACCTTGACCACCGTCCAAGAATTTTAGTTTTGACTGTGTCTCCTTGAGATCGCATGATAATTCATTTTCTATATCGGAAAAATGTGGTCAAAGTTTAGACTGACAGTGAAACTGAATTTCAAAACCTTTGACACTCATCCTATTGTTAAATAACTCCTTGGTTCTAAATCAAGGAATAGTCATAATTTCCTTTGTCTGGGATGAGATTTCAATAATGACAATGAAGAGCATAGACATAACCGAGGAGAATTTCACTCCTTCGTCCAGGGGAATCACACCAAAACCCATTAATCATTAATTGTTCAAGGACAAGAAGTCCAAATTTATTTTGAACAGAAGAAACTGTAGTCCATATGAAGTCAGAAAAACAAGCCAGCTGAAATTCAGTACATATATTTATAATACGATACTCTTTTTATCAGCAGTGACTCAGTGGTTAAAGAATCCACTTGCAAGGCAAGAGATGCAAGAGACATGGGTTCAATCCCTGGGTCAGGAAGATCCCCTGAAGTATGAAACGGCAACCCACTCCAGTGTTCTTGCCTGGAGAATCTACTTGAAAGAGGAGCCTGGTGGGCTACAGTTCACAGGTTGCAAAGAATTGGACATGACTGACAGAATACATACACACACACTCTTTCTATAAATCTATGCCTTCATCATAGTAAAAAATATATTATAAATGTGAGACAAAGAAAAATTGTTATTGTTAAAGGTGGTAGGTTCAACGTCTTAGTGAGGAGAGATTTTTAGGGAAAAGTCAGTCTGAGTATTGCAAATTATATAATGATGCAATGTAAAAGTGCAGTGATCTAGCCTCAAGCAACTTTTGAAGGCCAGAAATGGGGGCTTGAGAAAACAAACTTGCTTTCTTGCTTTCCATTTTTTTCTTCCTCTTTTAGAGCTCTGATGAAACCCAGTTTGAAGTTTCATTGAATAGAATACACTAAATAAAATATTTGTTTCTCTACAAGTATCATCTGAAAAAAAAAAAAAACAGGTACCTGCTGTCCTGAATTATTTCCAGGTTTCCGGTTACGATCAAACACACCTGAACACTCTATATTTTCACCTCTTTATCTCAGGTTGGGAGCCATCTCCCCTGCGGCACATTTGAATGAATCCAGACAAGAACAGAAAGTAAGATTCTGCGGGCTAGTTAAATCTCTTCCCTAAAGACAAAGTTGGGGCCAGTGCATTAGGGTGTCTAGTGCAATCCAATCGGCCTTGTTTTTTTTTCCCCTCAGACATAAATTTTCCTGTTTTGCCAGTCATCTTACAACAATGCATGTCCAAACCATGCTGTGATTAGAGGGGAGTATATGCTTATTACCCAAGTTCTTCACATGTCGGAGCATGGAGAGACCAAGGGTGGTAAACCAAAGGAAATTTCCATTTGCTTTTTAGCTGCTGCACATTTTTACTCTATAGGAAAGTTAACTGTTATTAAGTAATGATGTTCAGCTGAAGTTGGTCACTCGTAACAACAGACAGATGTATAATGTTTTATTTGGGTTAGCCAGCTCTCTCCCAAAATAAAGGGCCTGAAATTAAACTGTCTTTAGAAAAATATTCAGCAAATGATACCTTATTCCAGGGCTCGGATTCTTTGCCATGGAAAATGGAAAATGAGTCTGCTAGTGAACTCAGTATCCGTTTAAACCTGTCTTTATCCAGAGAAAGCTTGATATTCTATAGAATAAAAAAAAAAATTTAGAAGAGTCTACGTTGAGGGGTAAAGAGCATAACTATGCAAACCACAGGAGAGGTGGAAAAGGATTTTTTAGTTACTTATGGAATTTGAAACAATAATAATGGAATGGAAACATAGGAAAAAGGCTAAATATTTGACCACAGAGGCAAATTGGATCATTAGAGGCTCACATGCAATGTCAACTGTGGGATTTGTCTTTAAAGCAGTACCTGATGCTTTTCCAACATACAATAAGGCGCAAAAGACTGCCAGTTCTCCAAGCGAGACCCTCTAGCCACATAATCCTTTCGGAAGCCGGGTGTTTTTAAGACACTGGTTCTGATTTAGTGGCCCGAGGGCAGCACCACTTTAGCCGGCGCTTCTGATGAACATTTCTAAGTGATGCTTGTGCTTCGGGCCTTCCTTTATATCCTGCCCTGTCTCCAGGGTCCGGGTTGATGGATAGCTCATCTCAGGATATCTCATGTCCACAGTGAGAGCTAGGCATCTCCCCATCAAATGGACTAGGACCCACAAAGCTTTGTTTCCAGCCCTACTTTTGCCACTGACTTGAATAAATCACTCAACCTTTGTGATCCTCTTTATCCCTGGATACAAAGCGCAAAGTTTAAACCAGATCAGCCCTTCTCAGGGGGCTCTCAAAGTGGCGGATTTAGAGGGTTAAGCATGTTTCTTTGCTATAGAATTCTCAGACCCAGTACTAAACAGATGTGCAGTGTGAGTCTACAGTAGGTGGAGACAGTGGGGCACTTGAGGGTTCGGGATGCAAGACATCCCCAAATTACCCAACCACAAGTCACTTTATTTGTGGAACACCTTTACCGCTTATCTGTGTTAGTCACTTAGTCCTGTCTGATTTTTTTTGACCCCATGGACAGTAGCCCACCAGGTTCCTCTGTCCATGGGATTCTCCAGCCAAGAAGAGTGAAGTGGGTTGCCATTCCCTTCTCCAAGGGATCTTCCCAGGGATCGAACCCGTGTCTCCTGCGTTGAAGGTGGATTCTTCACCATCTGAGCCACACATTTAGGGGAAGCCTCAGCAAGAGGACTGCTAAGGTCCTTCTAGCTTCGCTCTCTCAGCCCTGAGCTCCAGGATCTGTCCTCCAGCCTCTGGTGTTCTCAGCTAGTGAATCCTCGAGTCTACTGTAAGATGGTATCCATCATCCGAGAAAGAAAACTTGGAGAATTTTTAAGCCAGTTGCTTGCCTTTCCCCCCAAATTCTCATTTTCCCCCTCAAGACAATTCATCTGAACTTCTAAACCCTATGAGGCCCTTTTCTGTCTAACTGAAAATGCCACCCAATAGCTATCATATATTTGTATTCTTGGACCCTTTAACTTGCTATTCCTTCCCACACCCAAGGGCCCACTCCTTTGCTTGAAAGCAGTGGGACTGAACTTTTAGGCAACCTAGTTTATGTGGTTGTGAATTTCCCACAGATTCTATATAACTCTAATCTCAAAGTATCGTCTCTAGATGAGCAGCCTCAGCATTACCTGGGAGCTCATTAGAAATGCAGATTTCTAGGCTCTCCTCTAATCCGAGGGGCTTCCCGGGTGGCTCAGTGGTAAAGAGTCTGCCTGCCAAGGCAGGAGATGCAGGAGACACGGGTTCCTTCCCTGGGTCAGAAAGATCCCATGGAGGAGGAAATGGCCATCCACTCCAGTATTCTTGCCTGGGAAATTCCATGGGCAGACAAGCTTGGAGGGCTACAGTCCATATAGTCACAAAGAGTCAGACACCACTGAGTCACTGAGCACTCTAAACCTACTGGGCAGAGCCATGTGTATTTCAAGGCCTCCAGGTGATGGTGATTCTGATGCTCGCTGAAGTTCTAGAACTCACGTTACAGAGGTGAGAAATGAGGATTACAGGCTCAAACAGACATTGTGCTGGATCTGTTTCTTTACCTGGATGCTGGGAATAATGGTATTAATCCTTTCTGAATCTAAGTGAGAGTTAAGTTAATATACAGCTCCTTAGATAAGGTGCGCACAGGATAAGCAATAAATAAATTATAGCTGTTGATTCTCTACCACCCTTATGGCAGAAAGTGAAGAGGAACTAAAAAGCCTCTTGATGAAAGTGAAAGAGGAGAGTGAAAAAGTTGGCTTAAAGCTCAACATTCAGAAAACGAAGATCATGGCATCCGGTCCCATCACTTCATGGGAAATAGATGGGGAAACAGTGGAAACAGTGTCAGACTTCATTTCTGGGGGTTCCAAAATCACTGCAGATGGTGACTGCAGTCATGAAATTAAAAGACGTTTACTCCTCGGAAGAAAAGTTATGACCAACCTAGATACTATATTCAAAAGCAGAGACATTACTTTGCCAACCAAGGTCCGACTAGGCAAGGCTATGGTTTTTCCTGTGGTCATGTATGGATGTGAGAGTTGGACTGTGAAGAAGGCTGAGTGCTGAAGAATTGATGCTTTTGAACTGTGGTGTTGGAGAAGACCCTTGAGAGTCCCTTGGACTGCAAGGAGATCCAACCAGTCCATTCTGAAGGAGATCAGCCCTGGGATTTCTTTGGAAGGAATGATGCTGAGGCTGAAACTCCAGTACTCTGGCCATCTCATGCGAAGAGTTGACTCACTGGAAAAGACTCTGATGCTGGGAAGGATTGGAGGCAGGAGGAGAAGGGGATGACAGAGGATGAGATGGCTGGATGGTATCATGGACTCAATGAACGTGAGTCTGCGTGAACTCTGAGAGATGGTGATGGACAGGGAGGCCTGGCATGCTTCGATTCATGGGGTCGCAAAGAGTCAGACACGACTGAGCGACTGAACTGAACTGAACTGAACTGCAGGACTACTAACATGCAATAAGCCAGACTCATTTTACAATGTGCTGCACAGCATTGTTCAACAGTGAGAGATGTCCGCTATGAGTTAGTTTTGAGGACAGAGGTTAGTTTTGAGGACAGTTAATTTTGGTTAGACAGGAGCACAGGTGTGAAGACTGGTCTGGTTTACCAACAGGGTCCTTTAACTTTTACAAATGCATATAAATGATCGACTCTCTCAAAGTTTAGTTTCCTCATTTAGAAAACCAAGAAAACACTTTCTTCACAAGGTAAAGAGAAGGATTAAGTAAAATACTATCTGTGTGTGTGTATGTTAGTTATTCAGTCATGTCTGACTCTTTGGGCTCCTCTGTCCATGGAATTCTCCAGGCAAGAACAGTGAAGTGGGTTGCCATTTCCTTCTCAAGGGGATCTTCCCAACCCTGGGACTGAACCTGGGTCTCCCATATTGCAGGCACATTCTTTACCATCTGAGCCACCAGGGTTTGAAAGGGGCCCAGTCCCTTTTTAAGCAGCCCCCAGCCCACATGAACGCTACCAACGACATAAGGTCTGGTGTGCTGGTCATCACAGATCACGGTGCTGCATGATCCTTAAACAAGGGCTTCTTGCTCCACAAACATAAAAACAACAGGATCTGAGGCTCTTATATCTTACCCTGAAAAATCGCCTTATCCTGAGAAATTTAAGTAACAATTTCAAAGTATTGGAAAGAGAAAAATTATTCACTTTTTTCTATGCTGTCCTTTGGGGTCAGGAAAATCTTTTTTCCTGTTGAACTCTTAAGAGGTTTATATTTCTTTTATTTAACTTTTAATTGGAGGAAAATCATCATGTTGTGTTGGTCTCTGCATTACTACAGTGAAAATCAGCCTAAGTATACATGTGTCCCCTCCCTCCTGAGCTTCCCTCCCACCCCCTATCACCTCTCTAGGTCATCACAGTGCCAGGCTGGGCTCCCTGGTTAGCACCTTCTCACCAGCTATTTTACACATGGTAGTGTACATATTCTTTTCCTATTCGGTGTTTAGCCATAGACCAACATTTGAAGTTCACACTGAGGGCTATTTCAAGACTTCATCTGTTTTCTTTAAATATAATACCTTTTAGATCAGACACTTAGTCCTGAAATACAAACATATGTAGTAAGAGCATCGCTGCGGTCAGACTTTTATTAGGTTGTGTCTCAGTATCAAACAAGGGGCTCCCCTTGTAGCCCAGTCGGTAAGGATTCTGCCTACAGCGTAGGAGACCTGGGTTCGGTCCCTGGGTTGGGAAGATCCCCTGGAGAAGGAAATGGCGACCCACTCCAGTATCCTTGCCTGGAAAAATCTCACGGACAGAGCCTAGTGGGCCACAGTCCACGGGCTCACAAAGAGTTGGGCACGACTGAGTGACTAACACTTAAGCTTACAGTATCAGACAAGTCCAAGAACTCAACAAGGTCAAGGTCACAGGACTCTTTTCTCTCCCGTGTTATGAGTCAGCCTGGGTTCAGCTGCAGCTCACTTCCAAGGGTCTCCCTCACCCGACCCCAGCCCCCCTCGCTGTCGAGAGGAAGAAACGGTCCACTCCGAGCCTCCCCTGAGAGCAGGGGCAGGACCAGAAGTGAGCCATCCTGACTTCGTTCAGGTGAGACGGGGGCCACCGCAGCGGACACGCCATTGCCGGAGCGGCCACGTGGCCACACCTGCCCGCGAGGATGAACACGCGTCTCCCTGCAGGACGGCCTCGGGGAAGGAGGCCCGCGGAAGCCGACGGGCCCCCCAGAGACCCGCAAGGAAAAGCGACCTTGGCTCCCCCGGCGAGGCTCCAGTTCCTCGCTTCCAAGACAGCCCGTTCAGACACAGGACGCCGGTGGGGGGTCTGCCGTAACCTTAACCAGATCCATATTCCCCACGGAGGAGAATGGCCGCGCCGCAGCCTCGCAAGCTTGCCGGCCCTCCCTCCACCCTCGGTCCTCAGCAGGGTCTGCAGGAGGAGAGCGTCGGTTCCGGCAGATGACAGCCAACGGCCGCCCTGGGGACCTGCTGAGGGGCCACCGGGGCGGCTGTCGTTAACGAGCACGCCGAGTTCTGAGGCCCCGGGCAGAGCCATCCGTGTCCTCAGCTGACGCGGAGGAAGCCAAGCAGCGGCTGCAGAGCGGAGGCGCGGCCGCTGGAGCGAGGCCGGGGCTGCGGCAGAGCGGGCGGAGGGTGGCGGGGCCCGCGCCAGGGGCCCCGCGCGTGTTTATGTGACCACAGTCACAGGACCCAGACACAGGCTCGCTAAGCCCCGCTGAGCTTATTTTCCATACCTTCAAACCTTTCGAGTGCAGTGAACCCCAACTACATTCTTGTCAAGCACTTTTTTAAAAACATATTTCAGCACTTAATATTTAAACCCATGTACCCTGCAAGTGAAATATCAGCCAGGTGTTTCGGATTCGTAGCAAAGAGAGAGATCATCAAAAGATTGCTTTGTCAGAAATATTTGACACCTGAGAAAGCTTTTTAAGCAACTTTTCTTACAAACAGGCAGCTGTTTTGCCAGCGTTCTCAAGTCAGAGTCCCTCAAATTCCAGTTCTAGTCTGGAAATCAGGAAGTTATAGTTGGATTTGAATTTCACTTTAAGCCTCACTACTCTGTTTGAAGGTGTGTAGAATGAGGTCACTGGAAGCGTGATTGAGAAGCCCCAGGCCTAGGGAGCGATGTCTCCTCAGTTTTAAATTATGTTTTTCTGCAACTGCATGCATTCTGTTAGCCCACCATGGAACAGAACATTTTCCCAGGATGGACAAACTGAAAACTTCCAGAATTTGACTCAGCAGAGTTCTACATTCTTAGAAGTTCTCAGTGTTGTACTAAGAAAAAAAAATATCCTTCTTAAACCATATTTTCTTTTCCTAACCAAGCATTATGTGAAAGCACGATTATACCATTTTTGAGAGTCAGACACCCTGTAAACACAGTTTAGTTCGTAAAAGTTGTGGGTGAAAGTCTATTGTGGAAATGAAAGACTTGCCTGTGCTTACCGTTGGCTAATATTTCTAGCATTATTTGTATTACATTAAACAAATTTTATCATAAGCATAAATTGTAAACACAAACATGTTTACTGTAAACATATAACATGGATTTTATTGCATATAATGCTTACATACTCTGTAACATATTTATGTGATATTAATATGATAAATATAGATAATATAGTTTTGATCAGATTCTCCATATATTGCTACTTAAAAAGATAATTTTACTTATTTCTCTGCCTTAGTTTTGGCTGCGCGGGGTCTTGGCTGCTGAGCAGGCTTTTCTCCAGTTGTGAAGAGTGGAGGGGCTCTCCAGTGGCCGTATGCTGGCCCCTCGCTGCGGTGGCTTCTCTTGCTGTGGAAACAGGCCCTAGGTCCGCGGGCTGCAGGAGCTGGAGGTCCTGGGCTCTAGAGCACAGGCTATTTGTGGCGCCCGGGCTCAGTTGCTCTCTGACATGCAGGATCTTCCCTAATCAGGGATCGAACCCGTGTCTCCTGCATCGGCAAGCAGATTCTTTGGCCCTACTGCTCCTTTAAAGAGTTAATACTTAGCTGTGGGCCACCGGGTCCCTGGCTTTCCTTTATTTATAAGGATGGTGGAGACTGTGCCTTTCTGACAAGCAATAAACAGAGGTTCTCCATGTCTATATGCAATAGTGTTACTTCAGAACTCTAAGGGCAAGTCGGGGATGGGATATTCACCGAGAGGGGAGAGCTGTTAAGATGTTGATAATGATTCAACTTCTGCATCCAGTGTGTTGGTTCTCAAAGTGTGTTCCTGGAGCAGTAGCAGCATCGGGCAACTCTTCAGACCTGCAGTTTTTTTGGGTTCCACCCCCAGCCTACCAAATTGGAAATGCCAAGCCTGCCAGGAAGCTCTCAGGCACTTAGGGTCTGAGCGTCTTCGTCAGGCTGGTCAACAGTGTGGGCACAGGGGCCTCACAGGGACCCTCCTGCCCGGTGCCAGCTGTTGAGGGCTTGGATTCTCTGAGGCCCTGTTTCCTCCTCATGGGGATGCTCTGAGGGCTGATTATGGCCACACGTGAAAAGCACCTAGACGAGCGGCTGGTCCTTGGCTCCAGTGTCATCTGTTTCTGATGATGAGTGCTGTGAGTGGGGATCTGAAGCTCCAGCATTGTCACTCACCTGAATCTTCATTACTCTCTTTATTTTCCGTATCTTTCCCACTTTGGACTGGGCTTCCCTGATGGCTTAGATATCTGGGAAAGAATCTGCCCATAATGTGGGAGACCTGAATTCGATCCCTGAGTCAGGAAGAGCCGCTGGAGAAGAGAATGGCAACCCACTCCAGTATTCTTGCCAGGAAATTCCACGGACAGAGCCTACAGTCCATGGAGTCACACAGTCGGATATGACTGTGACTAACACTTCCCACTTTGGACCATTTCTGGCTCCGTGCTTACTCCGTTCTTGCTTAGTGTTTGCATATGTATTTCTCCTGATTGGTCAGGGTCTCTCTGTCCAATTACAGGTTGATTTCTCTTTGATGGGATGATGTGCTCTAGCTCACAGTAGTTAATGTCTTTGGTCTTTCATTCTTACCATATGTATATATGTACCATCATATGTACTATATATATGCAGAGTTTAGTAAGTATTTCAGAAAAGGAGCTTGCCAAAATGCCAAAGAGCCTGGTGACATCAGAACAGATTGCATTAAGCTTTGGAGGTTTAAGAGGGATTTGTGTGCTGACAAGAACACAGGTCTAGCTCCCAAAGACCTTGGAGCTTGTTCTTTCTGCCATGGGCAAGACAAGTCACTGCAACCTCCCAGGTCTCCTCATTTCAAAACCGTGTGTCAGATGCCTTGGTTCTGACATTCTTTTAAACTCTAATGTTCTATGACTCAACAGTAATAATGCATTTCCACAGGCGGTAAAAATATTCTAGACTCTTCCCTCCCAATTCTCACTGTTTACTTCCTCTGTACTTCCCCTTCCTGCCTCCCTGTTTGCCGGTCAGTCGATAGTGGGCTTCGGTGGGGTGAGTTAACCCACTCTTTCCAGGGTGTTTTACTACTGAGCTCCCTCCAGAGGGTGGGAATTCTACAGTGAGGGCTGTGGCTGGGGCTTCAGTTTCATTCCTGAAACACTCCTTGAGCTTTGATCTATTCCGGGCACCCTGCCAGATCGCCAGGGGGTGTGGGGGTGGGGGGTGGAGGGTGAACGCTGAGGGTCAGTTTCACTGGGTCAGTTTCTTAGTAAACACCTGTGAGCTCCACGTGGCCCTCTTTCTTTCAGGAAGTAGCAAAGTCCCATGGTAGCCAGGTGGGTGAAGGGGAGTGAGGACCATCCACCTGCCTTGGAGAAGACGCCATCTGACCCGCCGCTGAGTGAGCCCCCAGGTAGCATGTGGTTCTGGGGGCGTGGGGTGTTGGGAGGGAGGGAGTGGTGTTTAGCCTTGGGGTACTGTCCACCAGCCACTCTTTTGCACAGCAAGAGGCTGATCCCAAGGCCCTTATCCCCATCCTTCTAGGTTTTCTTCCCCCGTATATGACCCCCATCCTCAGATGGCCATCGGGGTCATTGATTCCAACAACAGTTGTGCAAAACTGCAGCGCAAGAGCTTTTGGGAGAAAGAGGAGACAGTCAGCTCATCCCTAGCCTGGCCCTCTGCCCCTTTGAGAGAGAGTTTAAAACAGAAGCGCTGTGGCCCTGCCTTCGTAACAACAGGGCCAAGTCTCCCAGCCTCTGGCAGAAGGCTGAACCGGGAGCTTCGTCTGTGCTGCAGGACAGTTGTGTATCATGCACACAAGAAAACTTAAGCTTCTGTTTTCACTTCAGTGGGATGAATGGCATGCACTTTCCCCTAAGAGTTTCGTTTTATTTTAAGCGCATGCAATTACTTGTCCATAAGCCGAGTCTGTCTTCGCCAGTGCCCATGTTCTGAGATGACGAGGCGCTTGGGCATGCCAGCCTGGCATTATGTTTCCAGACTTCGACTGTGCTCGCTTTACTCTTGATTCCTGAGAGGGGCTGCTGAGGGTCTGATAAAGCCCACACTAAATTATATCCTGTACTTTTCATCTAAGTATTAGTCGCTCAGTCGTGTCCAACTCTCTGTGACCCCATGGACTGTGGCCCTTTAGGTTCTTCTGTCCATGGGGTTCTCCAGGCAAGAACACTGAGTGGGCTGCCATTCCCTTCTCCAGGGGAGCTTCCTGATCCAGGTATCGAACCCGGGTCTCCTGTATTGCAGGCAGATTCTTTCCTGTCTAAATCACCAGGGAAGCCTGCTTTTCATCTAGACTGGTCCCCAAATTAGTGGAATAGGCTTCAACAAGAAAAATAAATTCTGGATAACATAGGGCCATTCTTTGCAAGGAAAATGAAAAAGAGATTCCCCTTTCGAGAAAAAAAAATCATTTCAAGGGGCAGACAGTAAACAGCACACTCTAACAGTGCAAGAGGAAAATTAAAAATCCCAACAGATTGACCACATCCTCAACAGGTGTTAGCCTTTAATGGATACAGTTTCAGATTCCTTGAAGGGATTTGCCCAGAGGATTATTTTAGAAACTTCTACTGAGACAACATTATTCCAACAGCAAAGATTACTGCATGAATCACAGACCACTGTATACCAGTGTTATTTTAAAGGGAGAAATTTATTATTATTATTAAAATGCCACTGAGGTGGAAAATCATGCCAACCAGGTGGTAACCCTGTAATCACTCACATTATCTTTTCCAAGAAATGTAGGGGTAACTTATTTCAGTCACGAGGCAGGCATTATAAGATGCTGTGTGGCCTCACCCCAGCTTTTCCCTGTCTGTAAGTGCAGAGCATTCTCTGGGGCTCAGCATGGCAGCCTAGTACCTCTTTCAGGTAAGTCTGTTCTGCTACGTTGTCAGATGCCTGCACTTATGTAACTGTTCACTAGCTCTTTAAAATAGACACTTAGGCTGATTCTACTTAGCGCAAAAGAAGTAAGGCAGAATTTTTGTGCCATACCTAAATGCCACACCTAATATTCTATATTGATAACTTCTGTCTCAGCATAACCAGCCATTAATAAATCTTGATTATTTTCTCTAAGTTTGTTTTTGGTTGTTGGATAGATTGATCTTTCCCATTGTAATCAAGAATGGGACAGATCAAGGATTCCAAAGAATTCATCAGCCTATGGGGGGAAGTGAATGGCTATTAATGGCTATTGGTATATCATGCAAAAGAACAGCTTTTAAATTTTTTATGAATAATACCCAAGGTTTTAAAGTTTGTGCTAACATTTTCCATCCCTACATCAAGAAGTATCTTATGGATGGTGCATTTTAGTTATATCAGTACTGGCCCTATGCCAGTCAATTTATTTTTAAATCTTCTATACTTGAAAATCCTTGAAAGCTGAATATATGTAAGGATTCACAAACTCTGTGGGCTGGATGCTGTGAGTATGATATCAGAAAGAAAAGATTAGCATCATCTTTTGAGTGTGAAGTTCTGTTTTGACATTTTACAGCCATTATCTCATTCAACCATCACAAAAACTCTGAGAAGTAGACTGTATTCCTAGTTCGCAGATTAGGTAGCTGGGGTCCAGAGAGGTTAAATAACGAGCCCCAGGTCACACACCGAGTAAGCTGGAAAGAAAGAATTTAACCCAGGTCTCCTTGTCTCCAGTCCCTGCTCTGCACTCTCTCCTACCACCATCCCTAGGTACACATCGATGAATCTGGCCTTCAGTCTTCACCTTTCTTGTGAACTTCTGTGTACATTCACTTTAATCTCGCAGGAGTATCCTGTTTCTACTTTCTGGACACATGACAGTAAGGGGATGTCTTTCTTTGTCCTTTCCTTAGGCGGCCCTGTGAGCTGGACCATGGACCCGATTCACATCAGCATGGCCAGCACGCCCCTGGTGAAACACACCGCTGGCACTGGCCTCAAGGCCAGCAGACCCCGAGTCATGTCCAAGAGCGGGCACAGCAACGTGAGAATCGACAAAGTGGATGGCATATACTTGCTCTACCTCCAAGACCTGTGGACCACCGTCATCGACATGAAGTGGAGATACAAGCTCACGCTGTTTGCCGCCACGTTTGTGATGACCTGGTTCCTGTTCGGGGTGATCTACTATGCCATTGCCTTTATCCACGGAGACCTGGAGCCCAGTGAGCCCCCTTCCAATCACACCCCCTGTATCATGAGAGTGGACTCCCTCACCGGGGCATTTCTGTTTTCCCTGGAATCCCAGACGACCATCGGCTACGGAGTCCGTTCCATCACCGAGGAATGCCCTCATGCCATCTTCCTCTTGGTGGCCCAGCTGGTCATCACCACCTTGATTGAGATCTTCATCACGGGCACCTTTCTGGCCAAAATTGCCAGACCCAAAAAACGGGCAGAGACCATCAAGTTCAGCCACTGTGCCGTCATCACCAAGCAGAACGGAAGCTGTGCTTGGTGATCCAGGTGGCCAACATGAGGAAGAGTCTCCTGATCCAGTGCCAGCTCTCGGGGAAGCTCCTCCAGACCCATGTCACCAAGGAGGGTGAGCAGATCCTCCTGAACCAGGCCACTGTCAAGTTCCACGTGGACTCCTCTTCCGAGAGCCCCTTCCTCATCCTGCCCATGACGTTCTACCACGTGTTGGACGAGACGAGCCCCCTGCGGGATCTCACCCCCCAGAACCTGAAGGAGAAGGAGTTTGAGCTAGTGGTCCTCCTCAACGCCACCGTGGAGTCCACCAGCGCCGTGTGCCAGAGCCGCACATCTTACATCCCGGAGGAGATCTACTGGGGCTTCGAGTTTGTGCCTGTCGTCTCTCTCTCGAAAACCGGCAAGTACGTGGCTGACTTCAGTCAGTTTGAACAGATCCGGAAGAGCCCAGACTGTACCTTTTACTGTGCAGATTCTGAGAAGCAGAAACTCGAAGAGAAATACAGGCAGGAGGATCAGAGGGAAAGAGAGCTGAGAACGCTTTTGCTGCAGCAGAGTAATGTCTGACGGCAGTGGTGTCGCCTCGGCTTATCTTCGAGTGGCTTTCACAGCTGAGCTCCCTTCCAACACAGAGATCGCCAGGGAACTGAAAATGTGTGGACGTGCCCAGAAACTGCACAGGTTTACAGACCTGTTCCTCTGATCTGATGGCTTTAAACAACCATTGCCACGTCTGAGAGGGTTCCTTTCTTCAATGCTCTGTCTGAAGCCAACTCCTCAAATTCAAATTTTCAAAAGGGGGCTGCATTTCAAAAAAGCTAGTGGAGGGCTATGGGAACAATGTCCTGCTGAGTGGACAGACATTTCAGGATGCTGATACTGAAAGGAAATGCACTTCTTATACAAGGACGTCAGCTATAATATAAAGTATTTATTCAGTCCAAGCATGAAAGACACTACAACCGAGAGCTGAAATGTGGTTCAGTATCAACTCACATCATTGCTTTAAAACACACTCGTATTTTCAAGCAGAAAAACAGTATTTATAATGGAGGCTATCTGGTCATACATAAACTGGGGCAAAGGGACTCTGTATTCACAAAGTATAATAATTCCGTTTTTACCTTTTTCAGTGAATGTTGTTGTATAGAGTGAAATTGATCAAATTAAGAATGAACTGCTGTAAAAACATGCAAATGGAGCTGATGTGATTGTTCACATTAATTTTTTTGTTGAAATGTACTAGCCCCTTTCTGTTTAAAATGAAGTTCACTAGCAGCACCCATCAGCATCATCCAGGAGCTTTATTAGTAAATTAGCCCCACATGGGCTTGGAGAGTCATAGTCTGTATCTTAACAGGATCGCCAAGTGATTCATGCAAAAATCAAAGTTTGAAAAGCTTCACTGCCGACAGAGTTTCTGAAGTAACTTTCTGAAGCCAAGGGACTCTGCTCATCCCTATTCTTTATTATGGCCCAGTATTCCTTTCAGGGGTTTCCTTCCTTATCTGTTAAAATACCTTGTCCACAGAGGAACTGCCATGGACATTTCAAGAGCAAAATAATAGTAATGGTTGTCTCTCTCAAGTCAAGTACATGCTTGTTGATGACAATCAGCACAACAGAAAATTTCAGCTTCATAACAGTCGAAAATTCGCTCTTACGTTGAAGTCTAGGAGTTTGGCTGGGGCCATGAAGAGCAGGAGGAGCCAAGGCTAAGGAGTTCAAATGCAGATGACTCCTTGAAGCATGAACAGAGCTTGATACCCAATAGCATGTAAAGGGTGCCCTCGGTATCGCAATAAATCTCATACAGCTCAGTGTTACAGAGTAACACTTGGATTTTGGCAAGATTTAGAGCATTTCTTTGGGGGTGGAGAATCAATGCGCTAGGATTGGCTAAATGTGCAAAAGGTGAATTCTCATTTCATTCAGACCAGGGCAGATTTGAACATTCATTCAAGAAGATGGGTGTGCGCGTGACCCCATGTGTATGCATATATTGACCTGAACACACACACACACACACACACACACACACACACACAGAGAGGCATGCTCCTCCTGGCTCTTCCGTCATGGGGTGGAAATTATCCGCAAAGACATTTGTGACTGAGACAGCAAGTCTTCGACAAATGTGCTCATGTTTATTCTGTTCTTTAAAAAATGGGAGTGCTCGGACTCAGAGCAAACAGGGCCTGTCATCTGGATTCAGGTTTTCTGTGAAACGGTGTCATATCATGATGTTACCATAATCCCAAGTCTCCTTCCATTAAACACAAAACGTACCTGAAACCTCTGACCCGTAAGTGAACGTTTAACACAGGTGTGAAGACAATGGAGTTGAAGTTGTAAAAGTTTAGAAAACAATCCTAGTGCACAGGAAGTTATTGTCCTCAGCTCTTTAGGAAGGTTTTTGTTTGTTTGATTCTGTTGATCAGTTTATGGCAGTTTGCTTTAGATCTTCATTCTCTTTAAAAAATCTCATTAGTGTAGTTGGATATTAGCCCTTTCAATTATTAAACTTTTAATGTATAATGTAGTGAAATCACAGGAAAATAATGCCTCGGCACTTTTACAATTTTTTGCTTGTATCATAAAGCTTTTTTCACAGATTTATATCGGTGCTAATTTAAGTGTGATCAAGATTGGGGATATTACATACTTATATTGTATATGGTACAATGATATAGCATAAGATTGAAAAGTCTTTCTTTATGTTCATTTTGCATATCTGTTTTGGCCAAATTTGGAAGACTTGATCATCTGATCTATTGCAATACTGCTACTACTAAGTCAATTCAGTCGTGTCCAACTCTGTGCGACCCCATAGACAGCAGCCCACCAGGCTCCCCCATCCCTGGGCTTCTCCAGGCAAGAACACTGGAGTGGGGTGCCATTGCCTTCTCCAATCTATTGCAATACACACAAAATAAATATGTAGTTTCTCAAAACCCAATACTTATACCAGTCAATAAATCATGTTATAACAAACTATTCAATAAATAGCACTAAAGTTGTATCTGATTTGAAGCTTAGTAGTTTCCAAGACACTTACTTATATTATTACTTTGTACAAAATCCTTTTGTGTTAACATACTCACAAAAGGATTCAGGTGGCAAAATTATTTGATTATATCTGGACATGAATCTGACTGAAACAGACTCATACACAACATCCAACTAAGGACAGTCAAACTAACAGAGTGTCTTGACCCATAAAAAGGGTTTTTGCATTTTGAAACATTTTCAGTGCATCAAGTCTTCTCAGTGCAGTTGTTCAAAACTATCCTCAGTGCAGTTGTTCCATCTGAGAAATCACAGTGTAAACAGCAGCAAGTCAGTGTGATCTGCAAGCCGTGTCTTACTTATGTAATAAAGTACATTGTAACGGTAACCCACTCCAGTATTCTTGGTGTGGGTAGAGGGACCTAGCAGGCTACGGTCTGTGGGGTAGCCAAAGAGTCAGACACAACTTTGCAACTAAACAACAGCATTGCACTGACATGGCACCCAGTAGGCAATGGCACCAAACAGCCTAGTAAGGATTCACTCAGTGATCAAGGCAAACCATCTTTGGTTTTCTTTCCTATGTATCAGGAAATTACAGCCCAGAAATGACTCCAGAAACCTAAAAGAACTGGTTAGAAGTAAAAACTGCCATGAATGAGTGGACTAGATATATAGACAATTATTTTGTCTGATTTTTCTCTGAATTGACTGATTTCAATCCCACAAAAATGTAAATTTTGTTGTAGTTGTTCAGTCTCTCAGTCATGTTTGACTCTTTGTGACCCCAATGACTGCAGCATGCCAGGCTTCCCTTATCCTTTGCTGTCTCCTGGAGTTTGCTCAAACTCATGTCCATCGAATCAGTGATGCCATTCAACCATCTCATCCTCTTGACCTCAATCTTCCCCAGCATCAGGGTCTTTTCCAAGGAGTCAGCTTTTCATATCAGGTGGTCAAAGTATTGGAGCTTCAGCATCAATCCTTTCAACGAATATTCAGGGTTGATTAAATGAGTCAGATTTTTCTAAAAAGGGACACTTCTACTGCAGGATGATTTTTTTCTTCCTTCTTGAATCCTCAGGACTCAGACATCATCTGGAGAAAGAAGGAAAGAAAAAAGAAGATCAGGCAGATCTGAAGCCTTTGCCCTGGTACCTCAATAAAGGAGCTGCCTCATCTCCAGGCACGGTTCTGTACCCTGTCTCTGGTCAAAGAGCTAGACATCTGACTGTGTGACAATAGCAAAGCCTTCCAGCCTCTCACTCTTGGCTTTCAGGCATACTATATATTTTTTTTCTGTTAAATATTTGAAATAGCTAGTATTGAATGCAGGCTATTTTATCATAGCCTTCTGGAAGGGATTTTTTTTTTCAAGTGAAAGGTGGCAGCATTTCAAGTTTTAATATCCAAGTTCTGCAGTGTGCTTGTTTCAGCATTTGACTCTGTGGGGCCACACAGAGTCGGACACGACTGAAGTGCAAGTCCAAGGTGCACTTAATTTTCTTCCCTTAGAAAGACTTACCCCTGAAGGTCTAAAGCTTAACATTTCACTTCTAATTGATGAATCATTAATACATATACTTTGCCTTTTGTGAATTTCAGTTTATCTTTAATCAGAATGTCCTGCCAACCCGTCCTTGGGTCTCTGGGCAACAAAGAGCGGCTTCTGCTCTCAGAGTAAGGTGCCTTGTAAGAAGAACTTAAGTCTCCAGAGTAAGAATTTGCAATGAAAAAGTATAATTAGAATTTAATTTTAGAATTAGATTAAAAAAATAAAGCAGTTCCTTAACTTCTTGAGGCATTTGTATATTCTTTGGTTGGACATTTTTTTAATTGCTGTTCTGTTGTTTTGATTTTTAAAAAGAAATCTGAAGCAAAGTCTTTGTCTTCAGAGTAAGGAAGGCAGTGAGAAAGGTGTAAAAAAAAAAAGGCTAATAGTTGATTTAGCTAAGCTTCCATGTAAACAGACTTCTACTAGTGAAAAAGAACTTCAGAGAAAATATTAGTCATTCAGTCTCACATTACAACAAACCCTCATCATATCCCTTGGCTTCCCAGGAGTAGCAATTTTCCTAACTCTTAAGAAACACTGATGAAGTAAGTCCAACTTTTTTTTCCAAAATTTTTCCACTAGACACATAATAAGAGAGAAACACGAGGCAAAAATAAAGCTCCAGGCATCTTCACCCTCTGTCAGCTCTCCCGAGTCAGTTTCCTCTCAACTGCCCATGTGCTTGGTTGACTATACCTCATCTTTGCCAACCATTCTAGCAAGCCAGATAAACCCGTGGGTTAAAAATAATCCAAATTAGTAGTAATAATTTGTGGCCATTTAGACACCTAAAAACTGAGGATAGGAACTTTTATCTTTCAACGAGTATGTTGCTAGTATGTTAAAATAGAAGACAGAGAGAAAGCTGTTGATTGGAGTGGATAGTTAATTCCTAATAAAATGACAAGAATTGACTATGGAAGTCAAAAGATGGGATTGGCACATGAGCATAAATGCCAAAGGTGTCTCATAGGTGGATAAAGGCCACGTGACTAGTAAAGGTAGCGCAGAGCATGCATGCTGTTGTGTCCAGCTCTCTGCTACCCCCAAGGACTGTAGCCCACTGCCCTCCTCTGTCCATGGGATTCTTGTCTTGCTCCAGACAAGAATACTGAAGTGGGTTGCATTTCCTCCTTCAGGAGATCTTCATGACTCAGGGGTTGAACCCGTGTCTCCTGCATTGGTAGGCAGATTCTTTACCTCTGTGCCGCCTAGAAAGCCCCCTAGTAAAGATAATTTCAGCCAAACGCAGGGACTTTTGGTAAATTCTGGGCATGCTCTTTGTTTATCACAGAAAGGCTGGGAACAATGGGCGCATCATTTTGTATTACTAACCACCACTAGATGGGTGAAACCAAAGATAAAGGCATCTGCCTAAAAGCCCATTACACATTTTTTTTGTTTAACAGCTCCAACCTTGTGATGTGCTTAGCTATGATCTTATCTTTCCTCAAGGCTAAATCTTATCTACTGTCCATGCCTTCACAACAACCTAAGATATCTAATTTCACCCCTCAGAAATATTCATGTTAGACAGAGAACCTACTCAAGATTAGACTCCAAGGGAGCTACCACAATTGATTGCATGGTATGCAGTCTCTTAGAAAAAAAAATAAGAGCTGTTGATTTTGAGCTAAGAACTATGACCTTTTAGTTTATTATTCCTATGTTGTTATTATTGCTAATATCTTTAATATTGCTGAAAAAGTAAAGAGTTACAAGAGCATGACTGGATGGGAGTTCAAAGGAATGACTGTTTTTTGTCCCTTTACTATAAGGTAACCATATTCTTTCATCTGCAATCAAATCTTAAGACTAAGGATGTTGTATGAAATAAAATCATTACAGGAAGTATGACGGTATCAGGGACTTTTTACAAAAACAAACTTCCAGATCACAAGAGGAAGCTGTGTTTGTGTGCTGACAGAAAGTATTTAACAGCAGTCAGGAGAGGAAGGCAGGATGACAGCCAACTTGGATCTATTTTTGAAGAATTATTTCTGTAGAGTGTCATGGAATTGTAAGTTACAAAAAAGAATGCTTTGGTAAACAGTCCTCTCCATTCCAAAAGGACTCACTCCAAAATACCACTTAATGAAATTCACGGGAATGTTATGAAGATGAAAATCCCAAATGACAGGCAGACTTTACAAGGGAACAGTCCTACTTTTTGTAAATCGTGGCAGTGTGCATTTACCAAAATCTCCGTCACACCACGCTCTCTTGCTATATATAGCACTCCATCCGATCTGATCGCTATACCATGTGGCGAGATGCATGTCCTTGCTTTCTTCTGATTTTTAACTGGTCTTAAATTTGTCTTAGCATAACAGTGACTCCTGCTTCTCAAGGTTGAGCTACTACTTGGTACATTTTAGAAATCTCAAATTAACGTGTGTGTACTCAGTCATACTGAACCCAATGACCAATCAGCTTTAAGTAGGTCTTTTTACATTCTATGAAATCATCCCTCTATTTATCAAACCATTTCTTGTTCTTAAATATAACTCTATCACCTTTCTTTTATTATATATATGGAATCACTATCATCTGTAAAATAATAACAAATACAATAAAGCTAATTTTGAAGTCTTGAGTTTCTTCTCATTTTATTGGAAGGGTTATGATGTTATAGTTCATGCTCTGATGGACAGGGATTTAATATTTTCTTAGAGAGCTCAGCACCAAAAAACTGATGCTTTTGAACTGTGGTGTTGGAGAAGACTCTGAGGGCCCCTTGGACGGCAAGGAGATCCAGCCAGTCCATTCTGAAGATCAGCCATGGGATTTCTTTGGAGGGAATGATGCTAAAGCTGAAACTCCAATACTTTGGCCACCTCATGTGAAGAGTTGACTCATTGGAAAAGACTCTGATGCTGGGAGGGATTGGGGGCAGGAGGAGAAGGGAATGACAGAGGATGAGATGGCTGGATGGCATCACAGACTCGATGGACGTGAGTTTGAGTGAACTCCAGGAGTTGGTAATGGATAGGGAGGCCTGGCGTGCTGTGATTCATGGGGTCACAAAGAGTCAGACACAACTGAGCAACTGAACTGAACTGAAAGAGCTCAGAAGAAAATTATCATTTGAAACGTCTTTTTCTGATGATGGTAATTATAATAATTTGAGGATGAGCAGGTACTTTTTAAGATGGTATTTTATACCAGCGCCTAAAGGAATGTATTTTGTTTTTTTTCTAATCAGAGAAAAGAAAATGAAATTTCTACCTTATGTCTTTTTTTTGCCATGATGTTCTACTTGGTCATTTTATTTTAGTCAATGATTAAAGATCGAGTTAACAATTTTACAACATCTTTTCTGCACTTTATTTCTTTCTAAAGTTTCTTGTACTTCATGGCCTTTTTACTTTTATGGGTAAAAAGAAAGAAAACACACAGTTATATAAGCCTTAAAAGTATCAGCATGAGTGTGACTGCAAAGCAACACAGCTGTTTAAGATCCACACTGTAGAGATTTGTACCCAAGAAACAGCCATGGTCTTCCTATGGGGACACCACACACACACACGACAAAGTGCCTGCCCCAGCTCCAAACTTTCTGCAGGCGTTTCTTGGAACCTGCTCTTTTGAAATCTTGGGTGATTCATTGTAATATTTTCAGTGATGGCAAGATATGTTTCTTTTAATGAGCATGTGACAGGTGGAAATATAAAAGGCTGGTGCATATGGTAGGAAGTCAAATTGGAGGATGCTGTTTGGGCAAAAAAACCACAATGTTTTTCCAGAAAGTGCACAGTGATCTGGAATACAGTAATAAGGCTCATCAGTTGGGAGGATACATTTTATTAATTTCAATTTGCATGAAATTTCTCAGACACATGTCATCTTCTACGCCATTATCTCAAGCATCTGCTTGCCCTTGTGGGATGACCTTGGCCGAGAACTGAGCTGTCCATGTCTGAGACATGAGAGAGGTCTGCCTCCGCCACGCCATGTCTTTGCGGTGGTGATTGCATGGGCCCTTGTCGCACTGGCACGGGGGCTTTACTCTGGGCTGGAAACACAGCATCCTGGTAGCCATAATGTCTCGGAAATCCTTGATTTCATTCAACTGCCTTCAAAAAGTCAGATAAACAATCTTTGTGGTTTAATTTTTCATGCAAGTTCTATATTCTTTCCAGAAATTTCTGCTTCATTTGAAGTTTTAGTCCTCAAATTTTCTATCCCTTTACTTGAATTTTACACTTCCACTATAGTACCTCATGCTCTTGGTCAGTTGCTAAGTCACATCTGACTCTTTGTGACCCCATGGACTAAGTAGCCCACCAGCCACCTCTCTCCATGGGATTTTCCAGGTAAGAATATTGTAGGGGTTTTCCATTTCTTTCTTCAGGGAATCTTCTCTACCCAAGGATCAAACCTGTGTCTCCTGCATTGACAGGCAGATTCTTACTGAACCACCAGGGAATCTTGTATTTGAATGTCCCACATGTGTTCACACCAGTCTCTAGAGCTGTTTTCTGTATCGTTCTTGGTTTACCTCTATTGAGTCTGTCTGATCTCAGTTTATATGTGGTTTGAAGATCTGCATGTGATTTAAAGA